>CAUJRU010000109.1:1482641-1744709 GCA_963277665.1 Viscum album
CCCGTTATAGTGAAACACATTAAATACGAAGTGAATGGAAGATTAAAATATATAAATTCTAATATATTTTCCACATATTTAATCCTTCAAAATATATTTGTGGTGTTTATGGAATAGAGGGTCTATATATTCTCTTTAATCTCTGAATCTATCATGCATCAAAATTCACCACTCCAAATACCTTGACTGTGATTTTAATTTCAATTCCTCTACTCATGTATATTTCAGAATGAAGGATATGTTTGATATAATGAGAGATTTTTATGCTACACTAGATATATCCTCTTCAATAGTTTATATTTCAAAGGTATTGATTATGGTTTGGAGATTTTATCCACCTATGGACATCACTATACAAAACAATTATGGAATAGTGCTTTTGACCATGGTGTGTTATGATTCTCCACTAGATTTAGAAAATCATACACAACATAGAACTTCCACTTAAATACATGGACCGTACATAAAAATGGAAGATCCAAAACTAATCCATGGTTCATTATTAGTTTTTTCTCATGCCATGAACCTTACCAACACTCCTCTTGTAATTCCACCATATTGCACAGTTATATTTCTATTATTTTTAATTATTGATGCACATACATTGTTTTTAGCTAAATCTAGTGATTATTTATGGGGTTAGTTTATCTATATTGATATGAGTGGGTGATAAATTTTTTAATTAATTAAACTATATGTATTCTTCTCTCTTCCTTTTTATTTATCTTTCGTGAAATATATTATGGCATGGGACCACATTTTATAATGCAAGATCATATGGGTTAATATTATTCCTCCTCACATGAACTTATTCATGAAATTCTGGTATCTAGTTTGTGCATAATTCTTTTTAGGTTTTATTTTTTTCTATGTTCTATATTAGTTTCATGTTGATAAATATGGCTGTAGAATGATTATGATATAGTTTTCTAAAAAATTTCCTAAAATATCATCAATTATTCCGATAAATGCATCCTTATATAAATCATTAAAATAAAAACAAATTAAGTAGCATTATGTCCATTTTTTAATGAAATAAATATGAAAACATATTTATATAACCGATATATAAAATTATTCTATGTTTGTAAAAAAATTATCCTCAATGAAAATATATCATCAAATATTCTAAAGAAGCTCAATCCTTGAATAAGATAAAATAAATAAAAAATATTTCAACAAAACAGATAATTAATTGAAAATTATTAAATTTTAATATATTCATTTTTCATAGGCATCCAATCATTCCTTATTATTGAATTAACAAAAAAATATTTTTCTCTTATATTATAATTTTTCAACCTTTCATTAGAAATCCATGACCATATTATAATATACCTTTCAAGAACAGAATTGACTCAACACTCAGTAATAATAAAAAATTAGGGTTATAATCAATCTCATATACACAGATTTTATATATAATATTAAAAAATATATTAATCTTCACTTTAGAGAAATAAAATCACACTAATCAAGGGTAATTTTTCTATAAGGTTTTAACATCTCTATGGATAATGGAAAGTAGTTCATTACATAATCATTAAAAATAAAGTCTTGAAAATCGGTATCAATTATTTAGGTATAATGCATAAATTCAGTTTATGATCAATGAAAAATATACCACCTTATCCCTTTCAAAAGAAATCATATCCCATAAATATCATATTATTTTATTTATTCTCATCTTGAACATTCATGGAAAATGATATGATTTTACTTATACTTCTTCTATTAATTTTTTCCTTTTTAATTGCAATTTCAAGAGAAAAAAACCTCACACATATCAAACCACATTTTTTTGATGTCCTCCTAAAACTAATTAAAATAATTAGAACAATATCATATATTGAAATTGAATGGTCATAAAATTATCCATGTTCTATCCCATAATTTAAATGTTTTTTATAACATGATATAGGTACCAAGTATGAACAATATAATATAGTTTGATACCAAACTCCCAATCACCAATATAAACTCTAAATCCTTCCCTTACATGGAATTATCACTCAAAACTCCCATATATTGCTAATATTCTACATACAACTCAAATAAAAAATCATAAATTTGTACGAAATAACATAGGGTTAAAAGGATAAATTGGATTTTAATGTGGATTTCCTATCAAGGATTTTAAAGGATGATATTGGCATAAAATATTTTCTAATATTAATTAGGTCCAAAGTTAGAAAGTCTTAAAAATAATATAACCATATAAAAGTGGTTCAAAAATCCTCAATCATTGATATGATTAATGTCCTTGTTCTAGTATTTATGCATGTACCAAGTTCTAAAAACAAAGCAGGCATTATAAAAAATAAGACTTAACAGTTTAGAATACCTCTTGGGAATGATATTTCAAATATTATACAACCAATCATGAAAATAATTCTAAGTAATTCTCTAATCAATATATTTTTATAAAATTAAAATCAGAGAAAAAAATAATTCATCAATCATATTGGATTTCCACCTAAGGAAAAAAATTAATTTATTTTCAATGACATCGACTTAAAAAATAGAGTTTTTATTACCATGATTGTTCTAAATTTTAACATGTCAAGTGAAATTTCTTATTTAAAACCCATTATAGTAAAATGATTTTAATAAAAAATTTAACATAAAAAAATCCATCCGAAGAACATAATATTAAACAATTTCCATAGTTCTTGAATTCATGGTGAGAGAGATACATGTAAATAATCATGTTTATTTAAAAAATGATAAAATTATAAAAAAGAAATAAAGATATTCCCTAAATTAAGAATTCTTATTTTCTCAAATCTATAGTTGGGAATAATTTAATATAAGACCAATTAATTGTTGTTTTAATTTCCTTTTCCTGAAATTATATTTACGATCCAAAAAATAGGTTATCTAAAAATAAAATATCAAAACATTTAAAGGGGTGGTACTTAAAAAATGATAATTCCATGTATTCCATCAGAAAATTATAAAAAATGTATAAATGGTTGTATAAAGAAATAAAATAAAAAAATAAAAAAATGAGAAAAAATGGTAAAATAGGATCAATATAAAATATAGGGATATATAAAATTCTATAAATCCCCAGTACTATACCACATATTCTACTAAGATTATACTCCTTTGGTGTTATGATAGTGGATTGAAAGAACACACTAAGAGACTACTTCCTCCATCCCAAAATCTCTTATGAATCCTCTATAATACTCACATTAACAAAGGAAATCTTTGGAACAACCTCTATAAGTGTCTCCAATATATTTAGAAGAGAAAAAAATGTAAAAGTTATCTACAACAAAGGTAAGTTCTTGATCAGGGAAATAAATGTGTAAAAGGTTTGGTGGGATGATATTGGTACCTCTATTATTAGGGGTTCTATGTAATAATCTCTAGAGTTAAAGAGGTTGTTATCTAAATGGTAAAGCTCATAGTCTACTAAATATTATCCTCAGTGGATGATGTCATGTCAGGACGATCTATACTAGTGGTTATGTTTACAATGGTAGTTGGGTTAGGCTTTGGATCCTCTTAATATGGATTCTATATAATTGAGAGGGAGTTTATGTGCCATGATTCTAGAAACATTAATGGTATTACCTCTTTAGTCTTGTCCAACATTCACCTTCCCTTCTTATGGAAGTATACCTCTAACTATCAGTGTGTTTTCACTAGTGGGAAAACATATTTTAACGTCGTTTTTTTTAATTTTTGACGTCGGTTTTAAACCGACGTCTATAAAGGCGACATAAAAAATATAGTTTCTGGGCGTCGTTTTTACAAAAACCGACGCCGAAAACAATTTCGGTAAGAGTTTCGGCGTCGGTATTACATAAAATCGACGCCCAAAAAAATTTTGATAGGATATTCAGCGTCGGTTTTACTTAAAACCGACGCTGAAGTTAATTTTTTTAATCTTTCGGCGTCGGATATTTAAATAACCGACACCATAAATAAAACAAAATTTATAAAATATTTCCAATTACACTTCCCAGAAAATTAAAAACCCCTATAAAAATTACACAATATACAAAAACAATTAAACAATATTTATCATCCAATGCCTCGTACAAATTCAATGCTTATATCTAGTTAATCAAAAAAATTATCTATACATTGTAATTATAAAGTAAAATTAAAATACATGTACCTGCAATCAATGACTTGAAGAAATTTTGTGACATTTGCAAGTCCCACGCCTCCAGCTTTTACGGCATGCTCATTGTTGGTTATTATTTGTGCATTCAAAAACAATTAAACAGTATTTATCATCCAATGCCTCGTATAACTTCAGTTCTTATATCTAGTTAATCATAAAAATTATCTATAATTTTTTATTATAAAGTAAAATTAAAATACATGTACCGGCAATCAATGACTTCAAGAAATTTTATGATATTTGCAAGTCCCGCGACTCCAGCATCTATGGCATGCTCATTGTTGGTTATTATTGAAGCATTCATTTGATTATTAGTAGGTTCAAACACCTAATATATTAAAAGAGTTAGGATTTTGTACCCATATGTATTATTATTTATAAATATTAGAATATACATACCTCAAATCGTAATCAGAATTAACAAATAGTTCGCAAAAGTAGATTGAATATTGGTCATATCAGATTTGGAATAAGGCTGTGAATCATTGAATTTCTACAATTATATTGAATGATATGAAATTAAAAAATAGAATAATATGGGAGAAAATATATAAAAAATTAATACAACTAACCTTATGAAAATTAGCAATTTTCCCAATTGTGATTATCTCATACATGAATCGTAGAATATAATAGCCACATTAAACATATCCATTTTGACGATGACACTGTAGTTATAAAACATTTAATTAAAAGAAACAATATATAAAAAAAATATAAAAACTAATTACCTGTATTTCCACATATTTGATTTTCGTTGGTTTCTTTTCTGACATGTATTCCTTGTTAAAATGTTTCCATGATCTGAATTTTTTTATATATGAACTAATAATACTTGTGTAAACAATGAAAATTAAACATAATGAGATTATAAAAAAATAAAAAAAATTACCTGTTTAATAAGGTGAGAAATGGTTTATGCACTCCTTCTAATAAAGATCAAAACCAATATAAGGTGCATTCATTTGGGAAAAATACACCTAACATCCAATGCCCCCTACAATACAAAAAGTTCACAATTAATGACATTAGAATGATCATCAGTTCATAAAAGTGTTGATGTTCTTACTTATCAAGAAATGGCAAAAACCAGCACGGAATCATTTTCTGTGTTAATCTCTCAGTATATATTGAACTCTTTCATGATTCTTCACTGTTGATGCTCTTTTTGTCACAGAGTCTAAAGACTGGAAAAGGGGAATATCTTAGCCTAAAGTGATTCATCCTTTGAAAAAATATCAAAAAATTGACAAAGGAATGAATAAGAAGAACATTGCACAAGGGTCGCACAAGTTCTACCATGGTCGCACAAGTACACTTGCACGTCGCATTTTCGGTCGCACAATTCACTTGTGCACCCTAAGTGATAACCACCCAGGGTCTTCTCCAGCCTATAAATACCCCCAGTGGGCCCCCCATTTTAGGAGGAATTTTTCTAGAATTCAGATATAGAGCTCTTAACGCCCAAGTCTCTTCTTCAAGTCTTCCAAACATTTCTAAGGAAATTCTTTACCTATAATGGAAGGTCTAAACAAGAGGAATAAGGTCTAAGTGTTATAATTCACTAACACTTGCGTACCTAAGTGTTTTACCCTTAAGGGGAATGAACACACTTGCGCGCCTCCTTACCTACTCATTGAAACTTGCGTGCCGCTCTTCTGGAAGTACCTCAAGATAAATCTAAAGGCTTTGGTCAAAGATCGCCCAAGTATTACCCTACTTCTTAACAATCGCGCAAGTACCCATGTGCTGCGCAGGTATACCTGCATGGCTAGGACTTGCGAGCCCATGTTGTACCTGCGCACCTGCAAGGACTTGCGCGCCCCTATCTTTTTGGGTGCCCTTCATGCCCATTTCACCTCTCTCATGCCATTCCACCTCTCCTATTAAAGATTCAGTCTTGAAGACACTCTTCAAATCCATTTATGGCATGTTTTCTTGATTGAATTTCTTATCTAAAAGGAATTTCGTGGAACATCTATCAAAACCTAGTGATTTACACATCTTTACATCACTAAGGTTATAGAGTTCATTCATTTAACCTCATCCTTTAAAGATGAGAGAATCTTTAACTTGGGCCTCCTTCTCAGGAGTAATCCCCAGTCATAATTTCCCTTAATTCTGGGCATACTCCTTAGGAGTAAGCCCCAAGTCCTCATTAACCTAGGACTCCTTTTCAGGAGTAATCCCCAATCTAAAAATTCTCAAATATGGGCATCCTCTTCAAGAGTAAGCCCCAAGTCCCTTAATTTTTCAAGTCCTTTAACTTGGGCCTTCTTCTCAAGAGTAAGCCCCAGCCTTAATCTCTCTTAACCAGTCTTAATTTCCTTTTTATCTGGGCTTCCTTCTCAGAAGTAAAACCCAATCATAAGTCCCCTCCTAACTTAGGAAACTTCCTTAGGAGTAAGCCCTAATATTAGAGTATACAAATCTCCATGAAGCACATATACCTTTATGGACCCTGTTCCTAGATTTCTTCTCTAATGTAAATCTTAATCCTCATCTATTTGGGAAGTCATACACACATAAGCCCCACATCATTGCATCTTTCGTGGCACAATTGTCTAATTTCACCAATACCTCTTGTTTCTCACAGCGAGCATGACTCACGTGAGCTTAGAGTGTAAAAGTAATCATGAAAACTTTTCTTTGAGCCATCAATCATGCATAAACATCATAATCCCCTACTTGAACTACATGGGTTCTGATTCCTTTTCCAAAACAAAGGATACGTAGGCAGCTCATCTGTGGGTATGATCCCAACTTTGAAATAATCCATGTCCTTCTGAATGACAATAAACTTCAAGTGCCCCACTGAGTGGCTTTAAAACCAATATGGTCATCATAATGACTAAGGGACTTTTATGTATCAAAGGATACCATTGACTATGAATATCTAACAAATACAGATGATTCTCTATCAATGAAGAACCTCAAATACATATAAAAGATTCTATAAATTTCCTACATATCAATCATTGATTGTAAGATCTAAAGGAAATCTCATTTTATACTTGGTAATGTAATAAGGATTCATGAAAATAACTTAAATCTATAAAGAGAGTCCCGGAGTAAACAATAATTCCCCTCAAAAAGGTGTGATGAGTCCGACCTCCCATACTCTCGACCAATAAAAATTCCTATGCCTCATCAGTCCACAACTAATGAGTGCCTACATTTGGAAAGTAGGTTCAAATGGATATGGAATCATTGGATGTTTCCGGTTCTACGAACAAACCCGTTAGAAATCGCATGGAATGTTTGAATCTTAAATCAACGAGATCATCCCCCATTCCATAGGGAGAAAAAAAAATGGTGAACCCGACATGAATCCTTAACCAAGTTAAAATTATGTTTTTCTTATTTGTTAGGCCCCTATTTAAACTCAATGAGAGGGCCAACAAGACAATCAATAACATATGTGTTTATCTAAAATATGTAGTGGCCGGACTTATCTTGATTATGTCTGTTATATCAAATAGGAACTCTTTTCCAAGATCTTCTACATTTCCAAAATGGATTAACTTAAGTTCACACCTGTGAATACGTCTGCTGTGAAAACCTCTGTTGCGAATGCCACTGCTGCTACTCCGGCTGAATCATCGTCCGCTCTGAGGAAGACATCACCGACTCAGTGTCTTCAATGCTGGGTATCAAACGCGCTGGTTAAGGAGTACCGTCAACACGGTATCATCCAATCTTTGGAGGCTACCCAACAAGCCCTCAAAGTGAAAAACTCACACCGGTCGTCCGGACAATGACGACCAGTGATCAAGAAGTAGGCAGTGCTAACCACCATCTCCAACCATTTTGGGTCATTATCCCTGGAACGTAATCACCATTCACTCACATATTTTAGGGAAGTAAATGAGTAGGTCCCTCAGGGCCTTAGTTCAAGAAGACATGAGTTCTTCCCAAGGGCTCCTATCAACAATCGCCGCAAGACTCATGCGGCAGTGCGCCCTCAACATGATGAGGGTGTCAACTTTAGGCATTCGCCTCGGGTTCCTCGAACCCGAGTAGGCAAGATGAATCACCAGAGGCGAAATCCGGTCAACAGTGAGCAGGTTCTCATCTCTTCTATCTCTAGAGAAGTGCACCAATCTAACTTGGTGGAAAGCAACGAGCGGGAACATACACCCGTCCGTTTTAATTCTGTTGTCCAGCAAACTCGTCTGACATTATCACGCCAATCTCGCTAGGCAATTCCGGCGGAGTACAATAGGAAGGAACATACACCTATTTATAAATCATCATCTAGTTAACAGGCTCGTCTAACTACATATGATGTATCTCTTCAACCACGTTTGGTGAAGTACAATCAGCAGGCACATACAACTGCTAGTATTGATCAAGCCTACCAACAGTCTCATTTGGTAGCACCAGGAGAGGTCAGTCGGAAAGTTCCGACGACAAATTGGAGGTAGACTCAACTCTATGCCCCCACACTTGAGTACTGTCAGGATTCACTGATAGGAAAAGGAGGACAGGAGAAGTAACATACACCTACTCCAAGCACGAAATGGACATATATCCTCGTTCCGATAGCTGAAGTCACCAAGCACATTCTGTCAATGGTGAAAGAGAAGAAGCAAATCCCTACTCATATTATGGATGCTTTCCAGGATATTATAACAATTTCGACAATATCATAGGGAAGGACACATAAATCTATCCCTACCAGTGGAGTGGCTCATCAACAGATCACTCTGGAGCAGATATACACCTCTGTTCCATTCCAAGAGGGTTGTGGGGCATACTCCCCCATATCATACGGACAACCAAGTCAGGCACATACACCTGATTTGAGTAGAGATTGTCAGCCTAACCTGGCCATCTCTCCTAATCAGGCACATACACCTTCTCAGAGTAGCCACTTTCTTCAATAAGTGGTTTCCAAGGTGAATAAGAAGGCATATAAGAAGAAAACCCACCCAACACAGTCAAGAAATCAAGAGCCAATCTGTAACAAGGCCTTTCTCAATGCTGGGGTTCTTGAAGCCCTCTGACAGCTATCTGTTGGAATCCAAGATTATATTCCCTCATTTCCCAATAGTGGGAACATTAATTCTGAATGTCTTCAACAGACACTTACTCATGAAGGCTTGCTTCATGAAAGTTCGGTTGATCTTAAAGTTTCATCTTCAGATGAGAGCTACAATAACCCCCTATGTGGCCAAAAGACCAATGAGAAAGAGATCTCATCTTTTTCTATAATCCACCATGGTGGTCCTCTCCATGATGGTGAATTTCCCTGCGTAAGTCCTCTCCATAGTAGTGATGCACATTGCTCAGAAAATGCTCCAGTGGACAATGTAGTGTCGAGAAATCCCTCTTATCTTGAGGCACTTGCAAATGCGAAACCAGTCATGTTTGATGCTTCATCGCTAGCTGGTGAAATAATTTCTCGATTAGAAGATAGCACGGGGTGTAGGTCATTCTCCAAACCACCCCTGGGTCATTCATCTTCTAGTTTGATCAGTTAATTCTCTACCAATCCTGTTGAATCTGATGAAGCAACAAGGAATCACCAGTTCTAGTCAAATCAAGTAGAATAATCTTCATTGAATGATAAAGAGGAAGTGCTGAATATGAGAAAACAATTGGTGAAGGGTGAAGTGTCAGTCATGTTTTGGCCTTTGGCTGACACTCAGTATGACATTCCAGAGATGTTGACGGAAGATGGGATTCATGATATTCGTCTCAACATATGGAAAACTCTTTGTCAGTTGAAAGATAAAGTATTATCTTATGATGAATATGAAAAATTATATTAAGATAATTTAAGGGTGACAACGTCAAATTGACTTAGCATCTCTATCAGTCTCTCGATATCTAAAGGCTGAAAAGCAGCAGAGAGCCCTTCAACGTTCATGTCGTGGCACACTAAGAAAATTGCACCAGTTAATTGCCAATGCCCCATCTGGTATTCATGTCAGAGGATGGGGTGTTCATGGATCAATACATTTTACTGTGCTCTCCATTCAGCAAAGCCCGCCGAAAATGGTTTCATGCAATTTTATTGCCCATGGCCAGCCACAATCAACTGGAATTGTTTGTAATCAAAGGCTTGCCCAAGAACAGGCTTCAACTAGTTCCTCTCAAAATCAAGAATACAGAGAACAAGTTGTCGAATTACTCCTGCATCAAGAAAACGAGAATATTGAACAGGCCTCTCGTATGGAGCAAGCACATCATAAAGTGACAGAAGTGTCGGAAATCATCCAACGGTCATTCGAGCCAGGTGATAAAAGTAGATGTCGATTGATGCATCTAGCTAATTTCCAGACCAAGATCTGCAAGATCAGGAGATATTTTAAGAAGGTCTCAGACATAACATGTTGAGAGCCACCCCAGCTTGCCAGACTGGAGACTCTTTTAAACCAACCCTCAGAAACAACAAATAGGATTCGAGGAGTTGAGAAAAGACAGCAAGAACAGCCCCCATTCACCAGACTGGGGAATTTTTCAAATCATCAATCCCCTCCTCAAAGAAAATCGTTCTTCTCTCGATTAGGGAAGAAGCCACAAGAGGAACGAAGAGCCAAATTATCAGGAGATTCTCTCCAAATTACGGTTCGCTAAGAAGTTCCTGTGGGATCAAATCCACAAAAGGAAATGTCTCATCAAATACATGGAAGAAGACAATATCGTAGGAATTCCAATAGGAGGAATGAAATGAATTATGCATCAATCAATTTCATCAGTTTCGTTGTTGCTGATCCATCAGATGAGGCTCACTCTGGGGACTCAGAAGAAGAGGTTCCTGCTCAAGAATTTGTACGCATAGACACAAATGAAGAAGGTGTGCATACACGAAATCAAAGGATTGCTCAGAACTTAGGTAATCCTTTTAATAATCCACTTCCCCCTCTCTGAAAGGGATCAAACAAGTGGAAGGGAAAGAATCAGGTTACATATCCTTCCTATGAAGAAGGCCAATCGCTCTCACTAGAGCAAAGGTTTGCACAACAGGAGGAAGAAATCAAGGAATTGAGGAGGTTGAATGCAGAACTACTTCAGGATAGTCTTCCTCCTAAACGTGCTGGAGCCAGCCAGTCAAGGGAATTTGTTGTGTCTACTAATATGGATCAAGAATATCCTCCTTTATCAGTACACCCTCACAGGTCTAATCCTACGGGTCAAGTGCAACAATAATTGAAAGTGCTGCCATCCGTTGCAGTACCAGTTGCCATACCTGTCCAAACTCCAGTCAGTGCACCTGTTCGGGTCCAAGCTCAACCGGATGTTTCTCAAAATTGAATAACTATTATTGAGTCATTAACAGCTTGGTTGGAAGCTATGGAGGGAAATCGTTCTCAGGTTCAGCCAGAAAAGAGAGCTTACCCTGAATGGGTAGATGCAATCCCTCTCCCATTATGTTTTGGGAACCCTTTATTCCCTTTTTTCAATGGATCGGGCGATCCTGAATAGCATTTGATTCATTATGTGTCTTTTTGCGATCATATGATGGGAACTCCAGAGCAGCAAGAAGTAGTGAAACTCAGATGATTCATGCGAACCTTGGAAGGACTAGCCTTTGTCTAGTACACAAGCTTGAAATCCCGGTCAATTACCGGATGGGAAGATCTCCATCAACGATTTCTTCTTTAATTCAGCTCAACTTTTCCAAAGACAACATTTTTCGATCTTACAAACTGTAAGCAAAGGGAGAAAGAAAGAGTCTCTGATTTCATTGCTCGCTGGAAGGGATTAACATATTCTCTGACCTTAGCACTCCCTCAAGAGGAACTATTTCCAATCTGTGTGGAAACTCTGTGTGACGAATTACGCACACCGTTGATCCCTATGAAATACACAGGAGGGTTTCGAGACCTTACTTCAATCTCTCAACAGATTTAAGATTCTCTTATACAGACAAAGGCTAAATGTCATGTAATTCCATCAGCTCCAGGAAGGAGAATGGGTAAATCAGAGACTGCTACATTTATTCTTAAGCAAGAACTTGTACCTTCTTCTACTTCAAAACCTTCATCTTCCCAAAGGGCTCCACCTCCTTAACATCAACAACAGAGGCCGTTTCATCAAGATGATAAAATAGATCGAAAATGAAAACAATTTTAGGATTTGAAAAGAAAAGTTTACTCTTTCCAAAATGAAAAAGTTCCTAGTTATTTCATTTCAGCTCTGGAAAATAATTTGGTTCAATTTCCAAATCCCAAGAGGCCAAACAAGGAAGGAGATGAAGACCATCCCAACTATTTTCAATTTTACCAGATGTTGGGGCATCCCATTTATGAGTGTTTTGTTTTCAAGGACCTCCTGCAAAAGATGGTCGACTCAGGACAAGTCAAACTAAAAGGCTCTTCAGCCTAGGTAGCATGTGTTACTGCTATAGTTCTAGAGGAGGAAGGCGAGTGGAAAGAAGTCCAAAGCAAAAATGGACAAAAATATGATGATTGGATGGTCAGAAAGATGATCAACCGAACTCATGATATTTTACAAACACAATTGAAGAAACCAATTGTGCATTCTTCCATGAATGCCGCAGCAAAACCCTCTTCATCAGAGGAAAAATACTCAAAGAAACGACATAATTCCATGAAGGAGGAACAATCAGAAGAAGATGAGTATGTGTCAAATCCTAATATGTCTTTGACTCTAGCAGATTTCATGCCATCTACTTAGAAGAAACGGGAACCATCCCACCAAATGGCATAGCCTAAACAGACTAATCAGGCAGAGTCTTCATCAGATGAAGAGTTGATTTTCGGTTCTGTTAATATGATTCAATTAACAGCTTCATATGTCAGTTGCAGTTTCGATTTTGATGAGCTCTAATTCCCTATATCAAATAGAGGAATCAGAGGAAGCTCCAGAGGCTTAGGATACAGGGGAAGACGTGGATCTTTCAAAAGCCACTATTCCAATTCTACCCCTACTAGAACTGTGTATGCAGCAGAAACTCGGGGCAGAGCCCTTCAGCGAGCTCAACAAGAACAAGAAATTTCTTCCACCAATAGCAAATTCAGTCCTAGAGTAGTTATTTTGGAAGACCGGTTGAAGGTTCCATCTTCTTCCTCTCATCAAGTAAATGGATCTAATCAGTCTAATCTTCCAAAGCCTGGAATATTGCCAACTCCTATCCGGATACAATATGCATCAACTTCGAAAGCATCAACTTACAAGACACCTGCTAAACCACATGTTCCTATTGGGAAACGCAAAACTTTGGATCAAAAGTATGATATATTGAAACACCCGACCCATGTACCAGCCAAGTTATCAATTTTCAATGCCTTGAATTTATCAAAGGATCTTTGGGAAGCACTCATTGAGGCTTTGTCAAGTCCTCAGGAGTTTGAAACTGAAATTGTTGTAGTTGAAGTCCATCACATAGAGAATAATCCTGCAGAATAGCATGTAGTAATATCATTTACTGATGAAGATAAAGATGATGTCATGCATGGACATATTAGACCTTTGTACTTATCTGGAATGGTCAATGGCGTAGACATCCGAAGAGCTTTCATTGATAATGGTTCAGGAGTCAACCTCATGCCCATTCGTACACTTCATCGATTGGGCCTCATGGAATCTGATTTATCTCCTTCTACCATGATGTTACAAGGATAGGATAAAAATGAACAAGAACCCCGGGGAGAAGTTACACTCAGAACTTAGTTTGGAGATCTTGTATCCAATTCATATTTCATGGTTGTTGATCAAGACTCAGCCTTCAACATCTTTCTTGGAAGACCCTGGCTACATCAACATGCGGTTATCCCTTCATCATACCATCAATGTCTCAGATATTGTTTCGATGGTCAAGTTGGGACATTGTATGGGGATAAGGCCTCATTCAAGACATGTGAATCTCAATACATTGAGGCGGAATTCTATCACATGAAGGGAAGGGAGAAATCCCCAACAAAGAAGATTACCAAAGTTAATGCTCCATATGGTTTGGAGAAGATTTCAGTAAATCCATTTACACATGTGAGTACAGATTATGTGTTGCATATCAGTCAAATTGACAAGATAGAACCAAATCAAAATACTCTTATGGAAAGATCCATAATGTCAATTACGGCAATAGAGCCAGACAACATGGGAGAAATTGGTGACCCACCAAGCAGTGATGAAAGCCCAAATGGTGGTGTCTTCATTTCATCTGCTGAAATCCAACAAGTCTATACTTCTCCAATCAGTCCAGAAGAATTTATAGTAACATCGGAGGTGAACAATTATTTTGATTCTCAATCCATCATCTCCTCTTAATTTCCCAAGGAATACCCTTCATCATCAATCGAGTTAGAAATGGAAGCTTCTTCTTCAAGATGTTCAAATTTTAACATCTCTTCTGATCATGGAAATTCTGCTTTATGATCTACTATGCAAGTAGAAACGGAAGAAATAACACATGTTGAAGAAGTAGAGGAAGATCTCAAAGTTGCTCATCCAGCATTTGAAGAGGGTATCTCTACCACCGTGGATGAACTCAGAGAAATAAATCTGGGTACAAAAGAAGATCCACGCCCCACTTTAATCAGTGCGACCATGACTCTTGAAGAACAAAAGATGTATATTTCCTTTTTTAAAGAAAAATCGAGACATATTTTCTTGGAAATATACAGAGATTCCCGGGCTTGATCCTGATATTGCTACTCATCATTTGGGTTTACCAGAAGAACATCGAGGATTTAAGCAAGCCGCGAGAAGAACACACCCAACTTATGCTTCCAAAATTGAAGCTGAAGTGGATAAGCTTATCAAAGCTAACTTTATTAGAGAAGTTCAATATCCCAAGTGGTTGGCTAATATTGTCCCTGTGAAGAATAATAATAGACAAATTAGAGTTTTCATCGATTTCAGAGATCTTAATCACCATTGTCCTAAGGTTGATTTCCCAGTTTCGATTACAGAACTTTTAAATGATGCAACAGCTGTATATGAAGCACTTTTCTTCATGGATGGATATTTCAGATATAATCAAATACGAATGACCCTAGAAGATGAGGAATCCACATCCTTCAGAGCCCCTCAGGGTGTTTTTTGCTACCGGGTAATGCCTTTTGGCTTAAAGAATGAAGACGCAACATATCAGCGTGCCACACATCATATCTTCAAACCCATTTTAGGGAAGTTTGTTGAATGCTATGTGGATGATTTGGTGGTCAAATCCAAACAATGTTATAATCACTTGGCTGATTTGGAAGTCATATTTCGCAAGCTTCGACAACATAATTTGATGATGAACCCCCTAAAATGTGCTCTTGGGGTAACCTCAGGAAAATTTCTCAGCTTTGTTGTATGTCATCGTGGTATTGAAGTCGATCCTGAGAAGACAAAGTCAATCCTTGGTATGTCACCTCCTCGAAATTTGAAATAATTAAGAGGACTTCAAGGAAACCTATCCTATATTCAGCGTTTCATCACAAATTTGGCAGGCAAAATTTTACCCTTCACCAAATTTATGAAGAAGGGAGTCACTTACCAGTGGACTAAAGAATGTAAAGAAGCATTCTATATTCTCAAGAAATACCTCTTGAGTCCACTGATACTTATGCCACCTATTTAAGGAAGACCACTTATCCTCTACGTGACAGCTTTAGAGCAATCATTGGGTGCCTTTCTTGCTCAGAAGAATGATGCTAGGAATGAAAACAGCCTCTACTACCTCAGTTGGACTATGCTTGAAGCAGAAACCCGGTATTCAAGTATTGAGAAGTGCTGCCTGGCATTAATCTTTGAAGTTCAGAAGTTGAGACACTACCTGTAACATCACGAGGTCTAGTTGGTATCTTGGAATAACCCGCTCAAATTCATCCTTAGTCATCCAATGCTTACAGGATGTCTGTCAAGGTGGGAAGTTATTTTGTAGAAATTCGACATTCAGTATGTATCTCAAAATGAAATAAAGGGCCAAGCTCTGGATAATTTTCTGGATGAACACCCTTCAGTGGAAGACACATCCTAAGATATTGAACTCCCTGATAAAGAAGTCTTCTATATTCAAGAAAGTCCTCAGGCATGGGAAATGTATTTTGATGGTGCTTCCAGAAGTCCAACAGGGAGGAAAAGGGAAAATCCTAAATTCAACAAAGTTGGCTTAGGAATTGTGCTCATTTCTCTAGAAAAGGCAATGTTACCATATTCCTTCTTATTGTGGGAAGGTGGTACCAATAATGAAGCAGAATACCAAGCTCTCATTATAGGCTTGGAGTTGGCACTTCAAGCACAAGTGAATCACTTAAAGGTGAAAGGTGATTGAGATCTGGTAATCAAACAAGTCAATGGGGATTATACCATCAGAAAAGAAAAATTAATCCCTTTGTATGATTACATCAGAGAGTTAATGGAGGAATTTCCTACGGAACTGAAATTTTCTTATGCCCCGCGATCACAAAATGCTCAAGCTGATGCACTGGCTAATATAGCCATAACTCTAGCAGATCCAAATCGGGACGAGACAACCATCAATATTTCCCACCGTCGTGAAATTTCACCTTATGTTCGAACCAGAACAGAGGAAATTAATGAAATTAGTCCCATTCCTGAACCATATGGTCATACTATAGGATGGATGACACCTATCAGGGAATACCTTCAAAATGGAACACTTGCACCTGATATATCCATGAAACAACAAATCTGGCGATGTGTGGTCAATTTTACTCTTTATGATAGCCCAGATCACCTAGAGAAAATTCTCTACAAACGTGCTTTTGATGGAGTTATCTTCAGATGCATTGATGGTGAAGAGACAATGGCTGTCAGGAAAGAAGTGCATGCATGAGTCTGTGGTGCCCACCAGTCTGGACATAGACTGTCTGATCAGATTCGAAGGCTTGGATACCTTTGGCCTTCAATGATACAAGATTGTGTTGATTTTACAAAGAAGTGTCATTCATTCCAAGTACATTCAAACTTCATTCATCAACCTCGAGAGTTTCTTCATACAGCTAAATATTCATGGCCATTTTCCACATGGGGAATGGATGTGGTGGGACCTTACCCTTCAGCTATGACCAAGTAGTTTAATTATATTGTTACTGCTACTGATTTCTTTTCCAAATGGGCAGAGGCAATACCTCTTAAGGAAGTCAGTTCTAAATTCATTGTTAGATTCATCAAGACTAACATTATTACCAGATTTAGTGTCCCTCATACCATATTGATGGACAATGGCACCAAATTCTGTTCATCCGAGGTGAAGAAGTTGTATCAAGAATACAACATCAAATCCAATCATTCATCTCGGTATCATGCAGCAGCCAATGACCAGATAGAATCCTTCAACAAGAATTTTTGAAATATACTACAGAAGATGGTGGATAAAGATAAGAATTCATGGCCTGATAAACTCTTTCATGCTTTATGGGCTTATCGGACCACCACCCGCACTGCAACGCAGTAAAATCCATACTCATTGGTATATGGAACAAAAGCAGTCTTGCCAATTGAGGTTCAATTAACCTCGCTCAGAGTAGCCATTTGTGATCAGTCATCTACAGATGAGAAATCTTAAAAGAAATTGAATGAATTGGAATAGTTAGATAAGAAAATATTTTGCACTTTGCACCACTTGGAAGTCTATTAGAATTGAATAGCACGATCTTTGAACAAAAAAGTTCATCTTCATTCATTTGTTCAGGGTGAATTGGTATTAGTTCTCAGAACTCCAATGATACCAGGAAAGAAACCTCCCAAGCATGAACCAAAATGGGAAGGACCTTATTCAATACATAAGGTCTACTCCAATGGAGCATATTCATTAATCTCGATGGATAGAGAAATCATCACTACTGCAACCAATGCCAGATTTCTGAAGAAGTATTTTGTATAAACACAAAATATATCATTTGTCATCCAACATGACGTTAAACTGTGTTCCCTTCATCATCCTTGCTATATGACGTTAAACTATACAACAATGGTCCATGCATACGGCCTTAAACTGTTTTCATGTCCCTTACGTCCAGCACGACGTTAAACTGCACCATCCAGAGTCCATGTATATGACTTCAAACTATTTTCATTTCTTTCGTCCTACATGACGTTAAACTGTGACGTCCTAACTACATGATGCTAAACTGTAAATAAGTCCCTTACGTCCAGCAAGACATTAAACTGCATAACCAACGGTCCATGCATATGACCTTAAACTATTCGCACTTTCGTCCAACATGACGTTAAACTATGAAAAAGTTCCCTAATACGTCTAACAAGACGTTAAAATGTGTCTTCTTCTGTCCTTACTGCATTGCATTAAACTACACAGTCCTCTTTTTTTCCAACATGACATTAAACTGTATTGTCCCCATCGTCATAACTACATGACGCTAAACTATACAGAATGTTCTTTAATATGTCCTACATGACATTAAACTGTACTTTTTCCCTGCTACATGACATTAAATTGTGCATCACCAATAGTCTTAACTGCAAGACTTTAAACTGCATAGTCTCTTCATATGTCCTACATGACATTAAACTGTGCATTGTTAAAGTTGTTGTTACCTCTTGTTTCTCACACCGAGTATGACTCACGTGAGCTTAGAGAAAACTTCAACCACAACACTCTCTATGGACTACTAACCATGTGTAAGTCCCAACACTATTTTTAGGTCATTGTCCCCAAGAACAACTTGATTACTAATTCATTCTTTAATTGAACTACACAAGCTTTGATCCTTGCCTTCTAGGATGGGTACGTAGGAAACCTTCCGAGGTTCAAGCCCAAAACCAATCTCTTCACATCGGTTCACCTCCATCTCATACGATGCTGATTCGTGAAACCGCCACCAGAATCATTATCTTTACATTGGTTCACTTTCTTCCTTGCTATATGACGTTAAACTATACAACACTTTTTTTGTCCAGTATGACAATAAACTATAACATTCTTTGATACCCTCACCTGAGAGAGAATCAATATTTACATTGATTTTCAATCATGTTTCATTTCAAAGACTACGTGAATACATGGCAATGCCCGAACATTTTATCCTAGGTTAAATCATCATTGCACTAAAGTCCCCTTTCACCCTTCACATGTACGAACCAAATTTGTATAGAGGGTATTTCTAGAACTACGTGGGCTTAATTCCCATCCTTATGGGATATGTAGGAACGTTTGAGTGTCCCTCGAATCCAGCCCCAAGCCTTTTGGGCCTAACCCCAAATTCCACTTTCAGTCCCTTGGCTAAAAAAATCCCCATGAAAACACACACTGTGTGTTTCTTATAATGGTCTGAGCTCTATGACCCTAAACTAAGATCTTCAATCCTTTTGTCCCACATGACGTTAAACTGTAGTTCAATAACAACCTATGACTTGATTCCCATCCTTATGGGATACATATTGAAGTCCAACATTTCAATTCAGGACCCATCCACAACATGATTATGGTTAGCATTGATTTATGTATTTCTGCATACATTGGACAATACCCATATTTATGCATCATAATACTAACCTTAAATATTTTCAGATCTTCATAACCCTTCTCTTAACTTCTAATCACAAAAGGCTTGAAATTCTGAGAGTTATTTTGCCTGACCATGCAGTACATGCCCTTAGGCGGCCTTGCATTAGCAGCCTACATAACAGACCTGTCAGCCAAAAGATGCAATTATTTGACTTTGAAACCAATGCCCTTAGGTGGACCTACATAATTCAACCCCCTAACAGGTTTTTTAAATAGTGGTAACTTCATTCTTGGGAGGAAAATCTATTTTCCTTATTTGTCTTAATGATAATATATAGAGATCCGCAAAAATATCCATCCTTAACATATTTGTCCCATATCCTTTTTCATGATCTGAAAGTATTCAAGTCTATGGTTTATATTCTCCTTCCCTATGTTTGGGTCAGACCTTTATAGGAGTGATATCCATCCAGTTCTTCGATAATCTTGTTTGGAAATATCTTCTCTATATTCAAGTACCTTTTTCCATACAACAAACTCTATACTTTGGAAAATTTGATTCTCCATAAACTTTCACTGGATTTTTAGCACTATGAAAGTAAATTTCTGAGAGTTCTTTTGCCTGACTATGCAGTACATGCCCTTAGGCGGCCTTGCATAAGTATTCTACATAATGGACCTATCATCCAAAAGATGCTATTTATTTGACTATTCATCCAATGCCCTTAGGTGGACCTGCATAATTCAACCCCCTAATGGGTTTGTTAAATAATGGTAACTTCATTCTTGGGAACTACTTCTTCTAATGCCTTTTAGCTCTTTTTCATATCATTCCTCAGATTCAAATATTCTAAGTCATAGTTTACATATTTTCCCTCATACTTGAGTATGGTAATATGTTTTCAGATGAATTGTCAAGGAATTGAGTTAATTCTAATTCATTCGGTCAAAGCTATTTCGACCTTAAAAATTAGCCATTTTATATCTGACGTGCATGACTTTAAACTTCCCACAAAAGACAAAGGAACTCTAAATAAAAGTCAAGTTCCATCTCACTAAATATATATTGTGTATGATTTAGGTAATATTGAGCAATTAAGAGATTCAAAGTTTGTAGGGTTATTTATATTAATCCTAGTAAAAATCAAACTATGCTCACTAGGCCCATTGACTTAGGTAAAATATAAAGCAGGTAGCAGGAAAATAGGTGAATTGATGATTAAAGGTGAAAACATTCTTCATTTGATGCACATGAATTAGAAGGAAATCCACAGATTGGAGTATCTCCTATTTTCCAAGAAATTACAGGAGGCTGTCAACATAAGTATTCACTTGATGTACAACATCCCGAGCTTCATCAGTAGCTACTTGAAGCTCATGCACCCAACCGACTTCACTCTTTTCAGCTTGATGGAGTGATTTCTTGTCATCTGCAATGGATTTCATACCATTTGTTTGAGCTCCCTCCAGTGAATTGTTGAGTTGGTCAAGAAGTAATAGCATCTAACTGTTGCTGAAGGTGCATCTTCTGAACGAATTTATCTTTGATCTTATGATTCAACTCCTTCATTCTGGTAGCATAGTCAGCCTTAGCTCGGGATACTACAGCCTCAAATTCATTGATATTGACTGACAACTTCACCCTGGTCAGATCTTCACGACACTTTTTCTCCTGCTCCCTTCTTAAGATGACTTGTTTCACCGCGGTATGGATCTCTTGGTTTCCAAAACTGCCAAGTCCTAGCATGACGAACTGAGACGAAAATTGGGAAATCTTTGATAACAGATCGTCAAGAGGAACTTCAGATATGATTTTCCATATGTTGTTCCATGCCTTTCATTTTGAAAAGATGAGCACCTTAATCACCTCCGGGCTTGATTTGACATCATCATCACAGGGGACATGTAATCTGAGATTAATGCACTTAAGGAAGTGCCCTGTTATGCTCTTTCCCCCTGAACCTGGTTGCTTCACCTTTTACTACTGTTTGGGCAAAGGTTGAGACTTCACCTCCAGTTCGAGCCATTGAATTTGATAGCCCAGTTTGATCAATTAAAAATATGGTTAGTTTCATAGAATAATGGAAGTTGGTTGTCTATCTTGAAAACTCAGTACAATCATTACCTAACAGTAGATCAGAAGCTTGAGAAGACTCCTCCCCATCTTTACCAGTTTCAATAGGATCTTAAAGATAGGTCTCAGGAGGGTTTACTAGATTTAGCTCCACATGAGCTAATGTTTCTAAAATGGTAGGGTTGACATCAATGTCCACACCCTCTTCAGGCATTGGCAGTTCAACAACTTCTATGGATGGAACTGCATATTATTTTCAGTTATGATTAGAAGTGTAAATTATAAGAAAATTTACTAGACGAAGGATAAAAATCACACCCAAGGTCTTCTAAATCACATGATAACTTAGCATGATCATAAAATTCTTCAAAATACATGCAAAGGTTCATCATTTCATCCAATGATATTTCAGAATCCTGGTTAGTCTCACTAGTGGGAGCATTTGATGTGTCCTCTTGGCGACCCTCATTCTGCGGCCCCTGACCCTGGACAAATTTTTCAGGAAGGATGGTGGATTTAGTTTCCACGACCACCAATGATTCTATTGTAGTTTCTTCTCAGCTTGTAGCTGCAGTAGGAGCAGTACTGGGAATAGATGTTGGCTCTTTTTCAGAAGCAGCCATGTCAGCCTGAATTTGCATTTGTTCCACAGCTCCCTCTATGGTCTTCAAAGGAGGATCAGTACTTTCCCTCATAGGGGAAATTGAAGAATCCCCTACAATCCCAAGGAAAATGAGAAATATTTTTCATGGTTTAAAATTCATGATTATACGAAGGACTTACGACTACTGATAAAGCGTTTAGCGGTGGAATTCCTCCTTCGTCACCTTTTTCCTTTTGGATTTTTAGGAGTATCAGCAGTCTCCCTTATAGGAACTTGAATGGGAGAATGGAAAGCCATGTTCAACTCCTCATTCATGGCCTGTTGGCCTGGAGATATCTCGCCCAACTCACGAGGAGATTCAGCAGTAGCCCCGATGGCAGTACCACCAGTGCTATATTGTGGTGAAGGAAACTCAATAGTTCCTTTCTTTGCAAGATGCAAGATAAAAAGAATAACTTCCTTAAGTAACAATGCTTTGATTGAAATCAAGTTGCAATGAAAATAAGGAAAGAAAACTTACATCTTCCGGAGAAACGTACTCATGCCACTCCTCATCAGTGGCGCCGTGATCCATCATTTCCTTCACCCGCTTGGTGATAGGGGTAGAATCATCGGTGGCATATATATAGGTCCTCAGCTCTTTGACATAGGCTCTTACTTCATCAGGATTATCCTTGAGATTAATATTTATAGGATCCTGAAGATTCCCTATTCTAGGAATATGTATCCCTTCACATAGCTCTAGCCAGATAGTTTCAGTATCACAGTATACATCCCACCATGTCTGGATAGCCTCTGGTTGTAGATATGTAGGTGTACTAGAAGTCTACGAAGAGGGTCCTACAACCTTGGATTTTAATTTATTTCTAGATCCTGCAACTATAAAAAGAGAATGAAAACTTGTTACTCTATAAAGATACTGGAAATTAAATTGACTCAATAAAGTAACTCACCAGGAGTTGATGGAGTAGCTCTCTTGATTCTGATAGGAGGATTATATATGACACATGGCTGCTTTGACACATGTTGCATCTCCTGAGGATCTGATGAATCAGCCTCTATTGAAGAACTCAGTGAACCAACTTCAGGAGTGGAAGAATCACCTGCCACCTGAATTGTTTATTTCTCAATGGTTCTCTTATTCTTCCCAACCCGATAAACCGGTTTATTCAATATGGCCTCAGGATATGAAGCTATCCAGTTTTCAGCATACCATATGGTCAAATTTCTTACCACTTCAGTATATTGTAAGTAAAATATTTCCCCTTGTCCTTTCCATAGCCATTAGCAACCATAGTTGTCGAGAAACCATTGGATGTTGCTCTGATCTGAAGTGCACTGGAGTAGATACAACAATTGTCTACAGACACTTGAATTGGCGTGAAAATAGATATGGAGCATAGGCCTCACATATAATTTCCCCATCAATTCTGGTGGCCAGTACACCATCCCTGCAGGCGAGCATGTAAGACCTCTGTTCCAAGATGGCTGATCCATCATCAACAAATCGCCCTGTCGGTGGATTTCCATAGGGAAAGAAGTGGAATTCCTTATGCATACCCAGCCTTGGCCTAATATCATAGGCATTGAGGGCCAAAGGAAAAACTCCAGAGAAGGCCTGAATAGACGGCCTAAAAGAACTTCCGGGAATCTATATCCCGTTATGAACAGTATATGTCTGGAAGTGAGTGGCGATCCATCCCCATAAAACTTGGAATGGTCCCACTAATCTCAAAGGAGACTTACCCATATAGACATGGAGTAAGCTCCTGTGAATATTTGCCAAAACCGGGGTATCCAACCCCACCATCTTCCTCTCAGCCAACTTGGCTGTGATAACGAAGGTCCCTGACCTGACGCCTCCCTTAGAATCTCTGATGGGAAAGAGATAGACACTGATCTATAAGGCTAAAAAGCCTGCCAGACGGGTCTTCTCCGGGATTTTATGATTCACTTCATACCCCCATTTCTCAAACTCTCCTGCTTCCAGAGTCGGCCAAAATGTGCCAGGAACACCTCTCTTATCTTCTCTAGGGCAGCTAGTAGGAAGAGTACAGGTGGGCCCCTTTTCCCTCTTCTCGTTGAGAAACACAACCATCCATTCATCTAGGTGAATATCCCTTCTAGAATGGGTCTTTTAAGTCTTTAAGATTTTGAGTTTATGATAAATCTTCAATAACTCTCGAACCAAATTTGGAGTCTTCTCTGAATCATTCAATGTTGCCTTTGGAGGGATGAATTTGTCATACATATCACCCAAAATTGGAACCCCTGAGATCTTGTAGGCATCCCACAAACTAATGCCTACTTCTCCATGGGTCAGATGAAAAGAATTATTTTCTGGGCTCCAGTGGCTAAGCAACTCCGGTGAAAAATTATCACTCCTATAA
Source organism: Viscum album (assembly GCA_963277665.1). Classification (NCBI taxonomy): domain Eukaryota; kingdom Viridiplantae; phylum Streptophyta; class Magnoliopsida; order Santalales; family Viscaceae; genus Viscum; species Viscum album. The sequence goes on from CAUJRU010000109.1 coordinate 1,507,248, forward strand.
ACATACGTCTGCCCAGCCCAGACAGCTTCATAAATTGTCGTTCCCTTTAGATCCTCGACAAACTCCTCACAAGTTTGCCGCACCCAATAAGCCCACATCCAATTTGGCTTCAACCCTCCTCCAGAACGGAATTCCCAATTCTTCTTCCAGCCTTTGGATTGATGCATCTGAGAATTTCGAAAGATTGAAGGATAACAATGTGGTTGCAGCTCATGTTTGTGAGGTTTCAGATCTGGTGCACACAAGCTATGATGCATTATATAGGCTTTCTTTACTGTTCCAACATTAGAAAATGTTCCTGCAATTGAGACATTTTCTGAAGAAAAGTTGGTATACGACTGAAACCAGGATTGCGGGAGATAGTTCTTTGCCTCTGGAATATTGACATCTTGTAGATGACCATGGCCATATAGAGGCAGATAGATGCTGTGCGGGAAATCAAAGTGATATTTTTTCAGATAATTAGCTAAATCCAGAAGAGTGCTATCACAGATGGAATAGTAATCATGGCCAACGATGTCCATCATATCATCAATTCTTTTTCATTCCAGTTCATCAGTTGTTGCAATTGTCTTGGGAGCCATTGGATCTGCACAAAAGTTGAATAATTAACTCTTAAACTAAGTTAATTTTTCATAAAATTTGTCAAGTATTTTGAAAAATTGACAGAGGCATTCAAGCGCGCAAGTCCCATAGTTGGTGCGCAAGTCTCCTTTGGTCGCGCAAGTATTGGGCGCGCAGGTATCAATGTGCAAGTCCAAATCCCTTAACAGAAGCACGATGCAAGAAAGAAGAAGCGCGGATGAGAAGCGCGGACGACCGAAAGCCGAGAGTCCACTTATGCACCTAGAGACGAAAACAAGCAAGAGTCGGGTGCTTTACACAAAGTGAGGCTATCTATTTATAGACGAGGCCATACCCCTGTGCGCCAGACCCTGTGTGCCCGAAGAACATTTCTGCGTGCCGGGCCATCTGCGCCCGAAGCCCATTTTCACGCCATACCCTGCGCGCCCTAAATTCCTTTTGATTATCAATTTCCTCAGAGTCAAATCCTCATTTTCTTTTGGATCCAACTCTAAGAGGGGACTTTTGTTGATGCTCTTTTCATCACAGAGTCTAAAGACTGGAAAAGGGGAATATCTTATCCCAAAGTGATTCATCCTTTGAAAAAATATCAAAAAATTGACAAAGGAATGAATAAGAAGAAGATTTCACAAGGGTCGTGCAAGTTCTACCATGGTCGTGCAAGTACACTTGCGCGCCGCATTTTTGGTCGCGCAAGTCACTTGCGCGCCCTAAGTGATAACCGCCTAGGGTCTTCTCTAGCCTATAAATACCTCTGGTGGGCCCCCCATTTCAGGAGGAATTTTTCCAAAATTTAGATACATAGCTCTGAACGCCCCAGTCTTTTATTCAAGTCTTCCAAAAATTTCTACAGTAATTCTTTACCTATAATGGAAGGTCTAAACAAGAGTAATATGTTCTAAGTGTTATAATTCACTAACACTTGCGCGCCTAAGTGTTTTACCCTTAAGGGGAATGAACACACTTGTGCGCCTCCTTACCTACTCATTGAAACTTGTGCGCTGCTCTTCTGGAAGTACCTCGGGATAAATCTAAAGGCTTTGGTCAAAGATCGCCCAAGTATTACCCTACTTCTTAACAATCGCGCAAGTACCCATGTTCCGCGCAGGTATACCTGCGCGCCTAGGACTTGCGCACCCACGTAGTACATGCGCGCCTGCCAGGACTTGCGCGCCCCTATCGTTTTGGGTGCCCTTCCTGCCCATTTCACCTCTCTCATTCCATTCCACCTCTCCTATTCAAGATTCAGTCTTCAATACTCCCTTCAAAGCCATTTATGGAATGTTTTATTGATTGATTTTCTTATCTAAATGGAATTCCGTGGAACATCTCTCAAAACCTAGTGATTTACACATCTTTACATCGCTAAGGTTAGATAGTTAATTCATTCATCCTCATCCTTTAAAGATGAGACAATCTTTAACTTGGGCCTCCTTCTCATGAGTAATCCCCAGTCATAATTTCCCTTAATTCTAGGCATCCTCCTTAAGATTAATCCCCAATTCATCATTAACATGGGCCTCCTTTTCATGAGTAAGCCCCAGTCTTCAAATTCTCAAATATGGGCATCTTTTTCAGGAGTAAGCCCCAAGTCCCTTAATTTTTCAAGTCCCTTAACCTGGGCCTTCTTCTCAAGAGTAAGCCCCAGCCTTAATATCTCTTAACTAGTCTTAATTTCCTTTTGATCTGGGCTTCCTTCTCAGGAGTAAAACCCAATCATAAGTCCCCTCCTAACTTGGGGATCTTCATTAGGAGTCAGCCACAAGATTAGAGTATCCAAATCTCTATGAAGCACATATACCTTTATGGACCATGTTCCTAGATTTCTTCTCTGAAATAAATCTTAATCCTCATTTATTTGGGAATTCATACACACATAAGCCCCACATCATTACATCTTTTATGGAACAATTGTCTGGTTTCACCAATACCTCTTGTTTCTCACACCGAGCATGACTCACGTGAGCTTAGAGTGTAAAAGTAATCATGAAATGTTTTCTTTGAGCCATCAATAATGCATAAACATCATACTCCCTTACTTGAACTATGTGGGTTCTGATTCCTTTTCCAAAACAAAGGATACGCAGGCAGCCCATCTGTGGGTAAGATCCCTACTTTGAAATAATCCATATCCTTCTGAATGACAATAAACTTCAAGTGCCCCCACTTAGTGGCTTTAAAACTAGCATGGTCATCATAATGACCAAGATACTTTTATGTATCAAAGGATACCATTGACTAAGAATCTCTAACAAATACAGATGATTCTCCATCGATGAAGAACCATGAATACAAATAAAATATTCTATAAATTTTCTACATATCAATCATTGATTGTCATATCTAAAGGAAATCTCATTTTATACTTGGTAATGTAATAAGGATTGACGATCGTAACTTAAATCTATAAAGAGATTCCCAGAGTAGACAATAATTCCCCTAAAAAAGGTGTGATGAGTCCGACCTCCCATCCTTTCAACCAATGCAAATTCCTAAGCCTCATTAGTCCACAACTAATGAGCGCCTACCTTTGGGAAGTAGGTTCAAATGGATATGGAATCATTGGATATTTCCAGTTCTACAAACAGACCTGTTAAAAATCACTTGTAATGTTTGAATATTAAATCAATGAGATCATCCCCCATTCCATAGGGAGACATTCACATATTTGGCTTATGAGGAAATGTACTCTGGATCTATAAAGCTGTAAATTCTTATTATTTCCTTTATTAAAAGAAGCCTGTGTAGATACCTAATTTAAAAAGAAAATATAGTTAGTCAATGAAATAACAATCTTTTATCAAAGAAATAGCAATTCAAACGTCAATTTACTTACATGATAAAAAACCACCCCACACTCTGCATGATCTCTTCAAAATTAACTAAATTAATGATATCTTCTTTCAACAATTTCAATCCATAATTTCTTCCACATATATCGGGAATCATCCAAAACTCATATATAAAATTCAAAGAATAAGAGGACTCAGATAATCTTTTTAACCCATAAGAAATATCATAAGTATCTACAAACAACTATTCCTGAACATTTTGTTGCATTTGTGCAGTTTCTTTTGCTTTCAGATATTCCAATATAAGTTAAATGTTAGAAAACATTATAAGTAATTTCGAATCATTTGTAATTAATATTTAAAAAAACACATACCTCAAGTGAAATATAACGAAGAAGGGTAGTTGGACAAACTAAAAAATGGCATGTAAATTCCTCAATATTGGTGATCTCCATAGTAGGAAATGGTAGTAGAGAAGTAGGATCTATAATAACAAGTACTGATACTCTAACCTGACCCATCTGCATAGGCTGATGATGTACCGAGTCCCCCAAAAAATGCACCTGTGCTAACGCAACAATATGTACATGATGATCTCCCGCAAACAACTCACAATATGAGGCTTGATCTGAGGGAGGAGGTGGAGGCTCAAAGTAAGCAGATGGGGAAGGGTAAGCAGATGGGGAAGGGTATTCCAAGTGAGGAGGCTGAGAAGGCAGAAAAATGAAAAAGTAATATTAGTGTTTAAAATATATAAAATAGAAAAATTGATTAAAATAAAATAATATACCTCGAAAGGTTGCGCAGATGGGGAAGGGTAAGCAGATGGGGTAGGGTAGTCCGGGTGAGGAGGCTGATAATGCTGAAAAATAAAAAACTTATATTAGTGTTTATAATTTATAAAATAGAAAAATTGATGACAAATAAATAATATACCTCGAAAGGCTATGTAGATGGGGCAGGGTAAGCAGATGAGGCAGGGTAGTCCGGGTGAGCAGACTGGGAAGGCTGAAAAATGAAAAAATTAAATTAGTGATTATAATTTATAAAATAGAAAAATTGACGACAAATAAATAATATACTTGGGAAGGCTACACAGACTGTGATTTTCTTTCCAAGTGTTCTAATAAAGCCTTCTGCACTGCTGCTTGAATTTGATCACCCATAGACTGTTTCATATCTTTCAACTCTTCTTTTAAGGATTCTATTTCTGTGTCTTTTGATTGCTTACTCTTACCAAAAACCTTCTAAATACTAATACCTTCCTGATATCCTCTAAAATGGCCGGGGTGTTCTTCCTTTCCCAAAGCAGTGGCTAGGATGTCCATCTTACCCTCAAGGATAAAAGAGCCATGTGTCTCTTGCTCCTGAATTTCATCCTGAAATGAAAAATAAAAAGGTTATATTAGTGTTTATAAATTATAAAATAGAAATATTGTTAACAAATAAATAATATTTCCTTAAAATTTTATCAGCCACTTGATGAGCTTCCTCTATAAGATATTATTCATTTTTTCTTCTTCTAGCTCGTTTCCATTTCTCATGGCAAGTAGGAGGAGATGAAGGACCAAACTGGACCTCTTCTGAACCACTACTTGATCGAGCTCTTAATGATTCAAATTTTTCTTCAATCATTTTCTGCTCCAAATACGAATACCCTCCACATGATAAAGTATGAGTGTATACTTTTTTCAAATGGATCTTATGATGAGATCTCCTAGAGGCCTGTTATATAAGAATAAACTGCTAAGTAATAAGAAAAATATAGCATAAATTTTAAAATATAAAACAATTACCATACCTGAAATTTCTCTTCCTAACGACTGTCAAAAAATCGCTTCTATGGTTCTTCATATATATATGGATACTTATGACATGGGCTTTCAAACCTTCTCTTTACAAAAACATAATTTTTTGTCAGTTTGTTTTTAAAATCTCTCCATCGAACTGCCTCTAAGGAGAGATGTCTTTTCTTAATTTCTTTAGTTTCCTCAAAATTGAATGTCATCTGTAATTGAATAAATTAAATATATCATTTAAAATATATAATATTCAAAAAATGAGATAAAAGAAATAAAGTAAGATATTTTACCTTCACGGCCTTCCAAAGCTGTTGCTTTGTCGTCCTGTCCACTGACTTCCAATTAGGATATAAAATACTGATCCTACAACGGCTCTGCATCACTATATAACTAACAAATTGAACTGCATTTGGGCCAACTGCATTATTATTATCATCAAAATGTATGTGTACTTTGTTATCATCATGAGAAAGTGATAGTTTTGGTAAACGTGTAATACCATGTTTACCAACTTGAGAACTTAATTTTTGAGTAGTAACATGAGAAGTCTCCTCCGCCGAGGACGCATCAGTAGTCCTGCAATTTTTTGTGTGTAAATTAACAGTTTTATTTCATTAAATAAGTATATTACTGAATATTTAATAATATGTCAAAATAGATATACCTCGGTAACTGCTCCTCTCTATCTATATCTGACATTGCTACTAGAAAGTGTAATGAAATTTTTTGCACCTGCATATCATTAGAAAACTGAATAATTAGAAACAAGGAAGACAAAAATAAATATGTAAAAATAGAGGCATGCATTTGTAAGTTTTAAAAATATACACAAAATATAAATATTTACCAAAAAATTTAGGAGACTAATTTAGTGTTTTCCCACATGCCTTCATCATGATCGGTACGCATTGGATGCACTATGTCTGTCTTATACTCATTGTAATCATCTTTAAATTGCGTAATAGATGAATAAGGATCATGTAAATCACTAGCATCATCAGAATCATCCTCATCACCCAAATGGTATCTTTTCCCTTTCAAAACAAATGACCACTGATCATTCGACAGATCAATGACATAAAATACTTGTTTTTAATGTGTCGCCATGATAAATGGTTCCTCATTATGATTAAATCTTTTCAAATCAACCAGTTTAAACCCATATTCATCATGTTTACGCCACTATTACTATCAAGCCAATTACACTTAAAAACTGTGACTCGAAATTTAATATAATCAATTTCCCATATGTCTTCAATAACTCCAAAATATGACTTTGATGCAGAAATTGGGTTTTTATCTTTGGCACTCAAAAAATGCACTACTTCAGCGAATACCATCACACCACTAATCCGAATAGTACTCTTGTCATCCAGGTTTTTTGTTTAAAATGTGTAGCCATTGATATCAAAACCAGACCATGTGATCACATTAAGAGATGGTCCCCATGCTAACCACTTCATTGTTTCTGATAAAGATAAATCTGGGATGACTTTCTATTTAAACCATGAAACAAATGTCTTCTTATGCTCAATCATCAACCACTTTTCATTTCTTTTCTGATACCGTAACATTAATTCAGCAATATGTGAGGATATATATGGTTGAACCTCATCTGTGTTGTTCAAAATGTATAAATGTGCTTGAATCACTTCATCATGTGGAATGAACTTTACCTTTAAGCCTCGAACCCCTCTACCTTCTCTATCAACTGTCATATATCGAGATTTAGGGAGACCAATATGCTCCAACTCATTTAAATAATCAGTACAGAACTCAATCACCTCTTCTAATACATATTTTTGAACAATAGAGGCCTTTGGTCGATAAGGATTTTTAACATATCCTTTCAAAATTTTCATATATCATTCAAAAGGATACATCCATCTTAAATAAACAGGCCCACACATTCTTATCTCATGCACCAAATGAATCAATAGATGAACCATTATATCAAAAAATGTGGGTGGGAAAAACATTTCTAGTTGACAAAGAATAAGAGTTGCTTCATTCTCCAATACATCTAACAAATTTGGATCAACAACTTTGCTACAAATGGATTTAAAGAAATTATATAACTTGATGATTGTCTTTCTGACAGATTTCGGTAATATACTACGCACTGCAATTTGTAGAATTTGTTGCATCAACACTTGGAAATCATGAGATTTCACACCTATTAATTTACAATCCTTCAATGACACAAAATTATTCACAATTGAAGAAAAACCACTGGGTTCTTTAATACCATGAATACACTGACAAAAATTCATCTTTTCAATCTTGATTATTGTGTGACAAGCTGGAGGTAAATATGTTCTGTTTCCTTTCACAACGGGAGATAACTATAAACGAATTCTCATTAATATCAAGTCTAATCTAGCATGTAATCCATCTTTTGTCTTTCCTTTTATGTCTAACAAAGTTCCAATCAATCTATCACATATGTTTTTCTCAACATGCATAACATCAATGTTATGTTTTTTCTCTAAAAATCTCCAATAAGGTAGTTCGAAAAAAATAGACGGCTTCTTCCAGAGATGTTTTTGAAAACCAGAACTTTTTCTCTTTCCAAATGTCGAATCAGTATCTTTCACTCTATCATAATATTCTTCAGCTGACAATGGTCAAGGGGGGAGGTTGTATTCTTGTAAACCGTTAAATGCATTTTTTAATCTACGATAAGGATGATCAATTCGCAAAAATCCTTGATGTCCCATGTACATTGTCTTTCTTCCATTCTGTAATTGATAATATGAAGTTTGTTCTTCACAAATTTGACTTGCTTTATGTCCCTTAACACTATATCTAGATACGTTTCCATATGCAGGAAAGTCGTTTATAGTGAACATTATCATAACACGCAAAAGAAAATACTCTTTCTAGTATGCATCGAAAACTTTAACACCTTCCTCCCATATCAGTTTCAAATCATCAATCAATGGTGTAAGATACACATCAATATCATTTCCCGGTTGTTTTGGTCGAGAAATCATCAAGCTCATCATAACATATTTTTTCTTCATACATAGATGTGGGGACAGGTTGTAAAGTACAAGCAAAACAGGCCATGAACTATGTTGTCTACTGAGGCTCTAATATGGATTCATTCCATCAGTACACAATCTCATTCTGATATTTCTAACTTCACTTCCAAAATCATGATTTTTTTTATCAAAACTCTTCCACTATGGTGAATCGGCAGGGTGACGTAAGTTACCATCAGAGATGCGCTCATCTGAATTCCATCTTAACCTTTTTTCATCAATTGAATTTTCAAATAGACAATTCAAATGATGAGTAATTGGAAGGTACCAAATTTCTTTAGCTTGAGTTTTGATTCTGGTACCTAAAAATAAATCATAATTGAATTATCAGAATTGTATGCAAAAAATATTGGATGATGTCATTGTAAAGTAAAAAAATGATTTTCCATAACGTTACATGACGTCACCTGAGAATGAATCTGAGTAGACTTTCTCATCCATCTTATAGCACGATTTCCCAAATGTAGGAAAACTTGATAAATGTTCATTTTCTTTCCTATATAGTACACAATCATTGGGTAAAGCATGTATCTTTTTGTACCCCAATCCCATTGGGAATAATATTTTCTTTTCCTCATAATTGGAATCTAGAAGCCCATTGCCTTCTGGAATTAACTCTTTTAAAAGCTCAAGTAAACTGGAAAAACTTTTATCACTCCACCCATTTTTTGCTTTTAAGTTAACTAATCTCAAAACTGCTGATAACACTGTATATTTACTGCAACCTGGGAATAATGGTTTCTCAGAATCTCCATACAATCGTTCAATAGTTGGCGTTTTTTCGATGGCTTCAACACCTAAATCATTAATTAATTCTTCAATACGATCCTATGCCTCATTATGAATATCGTCATCAACATTGGATGTTGAATTTTCATTTCTTTCACCATGCAAGATCCAACGTGTATAATTAAGGCTAAAACCATAACAAATGAGATGATCCTTGATTTATCTGGAGTTTAACTTTCTCATATTTACAAACTTCACACATGGACAGAAAATAAAATCAATATTTTGAATATGTCGTCTAGAAAATTCCAAAAAATTATCAACTCCTTTTTCATATTCACTAGTGGTTCTTCGTAAATAAATCCAATTACGATCCATTAATACCTGATATCACAATATAATTGATGAATATATTAAAACATATAAACATTTAAATATCTATCAGATAAATTTTAAACAAAAACATAATTAATAAAAACTATTGATAATCAGATAAAAGAAATCAGATATGAAACATGTTTACAAATAGAATAAACAGTTTATTTTCATATTATATACATGTGTGTTATATTGATATTATAATTTAATTATAATATCATTATTTTAAAATTTATTAGATCATTTTACATAGTTGCAATATTTCGATGTTGCATGTGTCAATAATATTGAAGATTACATTAATTTAAAGGATGCAATAAGTGAAATCTGGGAGTACATGGAAATATGTATAAATTATTGACAATTTTGTGGTATGATCTATACCTATGTACTAACAAATACATCTATCGAGATTAATATGACGGTGAATATAGTATCAGTTCTAGATAGAGGATAAACCCATTATAGGGTTTAGTGATGCAGATGATGTTATTCGAGAGGATGGATGGACATTACGGAAAAAATGAGAATGAGAATTTGGGAGGTAGATCTGAAGGGAACACGGTAATTAAGTCAATTATGGAAATGAAGGTGGCAATGATAATGAAGGCGAAAGCATGAATGTTGAGTTAAAGGTTAGTAGGGGGAAGGTAGAGTCCCAGTAGGAGGTGGGTATGTAGTGGAGAGTCTCGGAAAGGGATTGGGAGGGATAGGTAGAGAGGTGGTGAGGTGGAGAGTATGGATAGGTGGGGAGGTGGGATTAGGGAGGAGGGTCGGGATGGGGCAATTTTCCTGGGAGAGAATGATCAAGAAGGATACGAGCTATATCCAATCGAGCTACCCATAGAGGCAACCATGTAACAGAGAATCAATATAGTGGTTACACTATTATAGAGAATGCACATCCTATAGAATACATAATAGATTCTACTAAATCCATTGAAATATCTCTTACAATAATTAAAAATTTCCTCTTGTTATCATTTTCATATTTAATTATATGATTAATTAAATATCAATTTTAATGTGCTAGATATGTAGTCAAAGAAATCAATGTTTCTTTAATTTGAGTCCTTATAATGTCAACAATGGTGGAAGACAAAACACCATTACCTAAACAATACATTCATACAATGTATAGAAAAAAATAAACCAATAAAGAATTAATAAATGTTGGTGTGAAATGCAAGCCACGGACATGGGTAGTTAATTATTAATAAATCTCAATTCTTTAATGAAATCAAAAAATATAATTTGTTATTTTAAAATGTAAAATATCAATCAAAATGGCTGTAATGAAATTTTATAACTTCAATCACATTTAATTCAAAGTCACTGATGAAATAAAATATTCACCTGTTAATCCCAGATAACACAAAATGACCTAAATGATAAATATATATACAAAAAAAAACAAGACAAACTATAACCAAACCACACTACGTTTATCAATAAATAACATAATAAAATTATTTTCTTGAAGATGAATTATTTAAAATGGAAATGGAATTAAAAATATAGTACTTCATAATGTAATGAAACATCATTTTAAACTGAAATAATGATAATACAAACAAAAAATTTGAATTTCAACCCGAATGGAGATGTTAATTTCAAACTACGCTTGGTATAATGACTTCGAAAAACAAACACTGTATAATCTATACCAACAATGATAATACAAACCAAAAATAATGATAAAAAATAACTAAAATCGAACCAATAATGATAATAACGCAAAATAGGGTTATTGAAGAAGAAATAAACAATGGGAGATGAAACAAGAGATAAAAAGGAAGAACACATACCCAAAATCATGCAAACGAAAAAGAAAACCTTCAACAATGGCCTTCCAAGATCACAAATGAGCTTCGAAATTCATCGAAAGTACAAAGCACCATAGCGGAAATCGATTTCGACGATTGAACAAAATGAGGGTTTCGATCCCCGAATAATTTTAAATGACTTTTGGCGTCGGTTTTCTCTAAAACCGATGTCGATTTTTTTTCGGCGTCGGTTTTGGAGAAAACTGACACCAAAAAGGTACTTATGGCATCAGTTTTCAGGAAAACCGATGCAAATTTTTTACTTTTTTTGATTTTCAGCGTCAGTTTTCCTCAAAATCGACGCCGAAAATTTGTTTATTATTATTATCAGCGTCGGTTTTCTTCAAAACCTATGCCAAAACATTTTAAAAAAAATTATCTGCGTCGGTTTCATGAAAGCTGACGCGAAATATCATCGGATAATTGTTTTTTGTGTCGGTTTTAATAAAAACCGACGCCGTAAATTTCCCGCACATACTATTTGCATCGGTTTTTAAAAACCGACGTTATTACAACAACGTTAAATCCCATATTTCCACTAGTGCTTGGTGTCCTTTTAATGGTTCTATATCTCATTGGGTGAAATACTACATGGTGTATAGTCTATATAATATTCATGTTGTTGGACATACTGAGTATGTCAATAGGGGTTAATTTAGTACCCAATAAAAATTTATATTAGAACATGTTTAAATAAAATATCCCAGTTTAATTAAAAAGAGGCCAGTTAATAAAAATTGTATATTGTTATAATTTTTTCTCTTTTAAAATATTTATCTAAGAGTGATTAAGTATTAGATAAAATAATATGAAAACTATTATAACTTTTAAAATAAAATTAATTAATCAAATACCTATTTAAAAACTTGTTAAGACTAACTATAAAATTATTGGTTTGGTTTACTGTTTTAAAAACTTATGTTTAATGATTTGAAATGAAACAAAAAAATCATAGTGTAATTAAAACAAGATGTTTAGTCTTAATTCGAGACTTTATACCCTCTACTTGGAAATCACCTACTGCCAAGAATATTATAAAAATATAATCTTGATCCAAAACTAAGATCTAGTAAAATGACATAAACTACAAGGTTTCCAAGACATGAAGGGACCTCTTCCACAACACCATGGTTAAAAAATTGTAAAGAGAGTTAAGAAGATATCTTTTATATTCTAGTTAAACCTCAATCCACAATTTATCTTTAATAAATATGGTAAACCACGTATTTATTGAAATGTAAATTCAAAAATAATATAAGGAGAAAGTATAAAAATGTATAGAATGTTGTGTTTAACGATCTAATGTTATTAGAATGCCTGAATCCCCTCGGATGTGACTTGATGGGGAGATAGAGTTGTTTATAAGAAAATTTTAGTAAAATAGAGAATCATAATCTCCCTTTTTAATGACTATAGGAATGGTTTTGAATGTCTAGTATGTTCTACTCTTTAATAGTCATGTGTTGTTAAGAATGAAATGTGTAATCTCTCGATAAAGTCACACACTTCACAACACTCTTATTTTTCATAAAATACTCCTAAATATCTTGTAATATTGTTAACATGAGGGAGTATTCTTTTTAATATATCAGCATCTTGAAAGAGTATCTGTTTGAAGAAAAATCATCCATATATTCTTCACCTCATATTCAACACTGAATGGCACTTTAATGCACCCCTATGATATTAAATAACACAAATATAAAATAATATGTTACATTAAATTAAATGATATAGTAATTAGAAAAATTTAATTTAAATAAACTATAAAAATGATAGTGAGTCATCTTGTGATGATACAACCCTAGATATAAATTATGCTGGTGATAAGTCAAGAAAACGATGAGTCAGGCTGATGGTAAGTCATCTGTTTGTAGGTCATTATAACACCATGAGATTTTATGGGATAGATTATTTTTATTTTCTTTGATATATTTTGTTGTACATGACACCAATATTATATAGAAATATATGCTACACCTTATTAGCTTTCATTATACACAATACTATTCTTGGCTTGTGTTATATGCAAGAGCGACCTTCCTCGATAGCTTGCGTTGTACGCCATACCGAGTTTCACTAAAAATTGATATATTGTAAAAATATTATTATGGGATATAAAATAGCTGTTATAAATAGTATTAACCACAATTTTAATTTTATATGTATTCTGTACAGATGATATAAGAAAAAGTTCATTTTTTTTGGATAAAAGAAGTATTTTTCAAAAACATGTAACTTCCCCACCTTTTGATGATGCACCCATTTGAAATCTAGTTTTTAACAATTTTATATATTTTATTTGAAAAAATATACTTTTTATTTAAAAGTGGGATGTAAAATTTTACTTGTATTAAATTTTTGGTATTTTTATGATTAAATTCATATTTTAATTAATAATGAAAATACTGCATTTTAATTCAAAACTCTCTTTTCATCTAATTTATTTATATATTTATATTATCTTTTTAATTAGGTTAAAAGTGTAATTAAATTATGTTTTTATCATTTAATCCAATTTTGGTCATTGAAAGTAATTTAACTTTTAAATTGGACTTAAACATGTGTCAATCTTTTGATTGTTATTACTTTTTAAAACCCTGTTTTTTTACAATAAGAATTAATTTTAAATTTATTACTACAAATTCTGTATTTTGAATTTGGAAAAATGGATTCTATTTTAATAATTATAAGGTTCAAATTGTGCAAATAGGTACCTTTTATTTTGGACATTATGAATAGTAAATTCAGTAAATATTTTATTTATCATGGTTAAAGTGTAAATATGGTAAATAAGGGTAAAAAATAATTTTATAATAATATTAAACTGCCCTAACACTTACCCTAATACTATTGGATGTTATATTAGTGACCATGAGCATCCTTGGATCTATTTTGGGACCTCATGGATTTACATGGATTTGAAAATGACATTTTATAAGAATTAATTTAAAGTAAAGATAATTATAACATAAAAAAATATCATTTACAAAATCAATTTTAATATAAGTAATATAAATAATCCTTATGTATATAAATGTTCATTATAAATTTAAAAATATTTCCTACATTATGTAATTTTATTTTTAAATTTTATACATTATATAAATATATTTATTTATGACACAATTATGATGTTGTGATTACCTCATTAATGAATGATTCAAATAAATGAATTTAGAAATATTAAAATAAATTTAATTTGAACATTTTGATGACATACATGAATTTTATGGATGAAATTGACATATTAGGGATGATTTAATGCCTTTGGTTTGAAGGAATCATGTTGTTATGATTTTTTTAAAAAAAGTCAAGTATGAATAGTGTCCAAAATTGACATAATTCATAACTGCAAACCTAAAATAGTTTATTAAATGATATTAAATTCATAAAAATATAAAATTCATAAAAATGGTTAATATATGTCCAAATATGTCTAAAATAACTTTTTTGGGTCGTTTGACATGATATGGTAATTACATTAACCAACAATGTGTGAATAACATGATATCACTTTAAGATTAAAAAGTGTAAAATAACGATTAAACAAAACATTTAAGGATAAAAAAATATTCCAAACTTGTATAAAAATTATTATAAGATATTTATTCAAACCAAAATCATCTTATATAATAATTAAATAAGTTTTTTACTATTTTTAATCGAAATTGAATTTAAAATAAATTAATATTTTTGAGAGTTTTTTAAAGTGCCCCTCTCTTCTCTTATAAAAGGGCACTTCCTCCCTCTCATCTTCACTCTATTTTGAGACTTAAAGCTCGATCAAACCATGAAAAGTTCTCTTATCAACTTTCCTAGTTCCATTATATAGGTGTTTTTCTTTTCAAAATACCATCTTTAGAGACCTAAGAGGAAATTTTAAGGAGGCGTGTTGAGGAAGAGGTAATATCTTCTACCGATTCTTTCAAATTTATTTCTTCTCATACTTCCTCTAAATTGGTTGTTTCATTATAAAGAAATAAAATCAGTATCAATAATATATTTATATGTTATTATAAATATTAAAAACCCTTATTTCACCTTCTATCCATCCAATGAAAAATGAAATCACCGTGCATGCGTACGTACTGCATACCCTCTCCACGCTGTGGTGTAATCTGTTTTTCACCACAACCTTACTTGGATTGGTATAATGCGGTAAATAATAACTATAAATGATTATTATAACACAATACTAATTATGAGATATTATACACCATCCAATTCACATCCATTCAATGATTATGTGAATGATATCGTCACTTGTGCGTACATACGGCTTACCGTCTCCATGACGCGATGAGATTCATTCTCCAGTTTAAGAGTTAAAGAATGATTTTAAAGTATATATTATAAATAATAATTAAATATACAACATAATAATTCTATTGCATTTATATATATATATATATAAATATAATATTTACTTACTTTCATTCAATTCAATAAGGAAACGAAAATAGTGATCATGCATATGTACGACCTATTGTCTCCATGAACGGTGCTTTCCATTTCACTTATCTATCTATTATATATATATATATAATAAAGATATATGATATATGAATCATGTTTTACATTTTTTATGTAATTAAATTATGATATATGTAATAATATCAAGAATACAAAGTCCAAACACGTACAATAATTGAAACGATTATTACCCAAAACGTTGATTTAACATGGAATTAACAAATGAACGGTTAATATAAATTCATAAGTAAAACATATTTGATATGATAAATATTATTATGGTTCTGTTACAAGTTTATAATATGTTTAAACCTACTATAAATTAGTTTTGGACACATATATAATAAATCATACCTAAGGTAAGAGATAATTTTGTCTCACTTTTATTTCTATGAGACATATGCCTTAAACACCATCTAATAATTTTTAGTGGATTTTATAGTACCCATGAATATTATTATTATTATTATTATAAAGGTTATGATATTTTCATTTTCATATAACTTTCTTTATCTTATATGATTTGTCTGATTATAAATTTGTAAGGGATAATTTTGCAATCTAATTTTTATCTGAGATTGTTTATACATAATTATTTACTGGGGTTATATTTATCATATATATCCATGTTTTCTAAAGTTGTTTTCATAAATATTTTACTATTATTATATGTATGTTTAAAGTAATTTTTACCCATTTTTTGTTTTTACTACATGGTATGGAAGTAATATTTATTTTGTTTACCATACGACGTACTTTTTGACTTTTCCGGCATAAGTACGAGGAGAATGTTTTTTATATTATAAGCATGAATGAATTTTTACAGTTTCATGAAACCTTATTTCCATGAATATTTCCCTACATGGTTTCAAGTTTATTTTCAACAAAATTATTTTCTATTAAAATTGTGTTTCATTTTAAGAAAAGAAAACATTTTTGAAAAAGAAAGGATATCTTTTTCAGGAATTAAGTTTAAGTGTTTTATCAAAATTATTTTCCATCTAAGATGACATAAGATTATGTTTCTATCCCATTTATTACTTCTATTTGATTGTATTTATGATGGAATTATTTTTATGAATTCCATTTATCTAATATGGATTACGTTATAATGACATGATGTTTTAGAATCCCATTTTATTTCAGGGGTTATTATATGATGAATGATTTATGTTTTTGTGGAACATGTAAGAGTGATTTCATTATGAGATTGGTGGGAACTATATCTCCTTCCAATGTATTGGGTAAAGATTTATATCTCTTGATATAGACATGACTGTAATGACATGTAAATTTGGTTCAGTATTACAAGGCTGGAACAGAAAGTAAATCTAGTTCAGTAATACATGGATGGAATGGCATGTAAACCTAATTCATTAATGGACTTTGTCCACTAGGATGGTCTTGGTAGAAATTCCTTGGATAATATGGAAATCATATTGGGTTCTTATTAGTTTACCACTATTATATGTTTTATTCCAATGCTACTCTATCATGGTTAATGTCCCTTTTTGATTCATGCCTTACGTACTGTCAAGATTTATTTCATGACTCAATATTTTGATGTTAAACATCATGTTTATGTTTTTACGTTCAAATTTAGTGTTTGTTTTATGTTCTCCATGTTTACCCTTACTAAGAATTTGACCTCACCCTTTTTATGTTTTCTTTTCCCTGGGATATAAATAATTTTTTTAGGTAGGAAACAAAATATGATGATCTTTATGGGAGATGTTGAAGATCATTCACCATGATTAGAATATTATTTTCTAAGTTTCCAAAGACACTAAACTAATATAGTCTTTGGGCATCTCTTTGTGTCATTTATTAAGTATTCCGCAAAAGAAATGTAATTCCCATGTATATCAAGATTTGGTCTCAATAGTTGGTGTCAGATTGATAGTTTATTCAACCTTTGGAAACTAGGATGTGAAAACTTTTATGAGATCCCTAGAGATATTTCCAAGGATATGTCTAGTGATGTCCTAAGGATAAGTAAAGTAAAGGTTACAAAACTTGGTTTTTTATGATAATCATGACTAATATAGGGCTAAACTAAATATATCATAGATTGAAATATTATAATTAATTTAACATAATTATGTGTTTCTAATATCTGGTATTTATTTCTCACACTTTGCTTTCTGGTCATAGTAAATATCTAGAACTACATAGAACATAGTCAACCAGTGAATGTTTTAGATGTGGACATTATGGTAATTATGAAGATTGATTTCATAAGTGGAAATATCATGAATATAATCATGAAGGTGGTATGAGTATTGATCATACTGCTGAGGATTAAGAGATTGTAGACAACATGTAAAAGTTATGTGATGTACTTAGAGTATTATTTACATTAAACCTATGAGTCTTGAGGTTTAGAACCCTTAATACATGATTCATATTTTAAGAAACACAAAGATGATGGATCCTGAGTAATGGTTTATGAATAAAGTTGGATTATTGAGGTTTATATATTTTGAAATTCAAAGATTTTGTTATATGAATCATGAAATATATAAGTTTTTTCATTGTATGTTTTTCATTAAGGATTGGAAAGGATATGATGAATAGTTATAAGGAGCCAAAAAGGGATTTAAGGGTAAGGTGATATACTTGGATAACACATGATTAAGGGAAAGATATCCCTTAATATGTCTCGTATATTAAGATAATGATGTTTGGATAAAGATATGTTGGATTTTAGTTAGAAAATTAGATGATGATAGTTTATTGGGAACTAATTATGGAGTTTTTGACAATAGGGTTATGATATCCTAGATGAAGTATAAAACTTTTTGGGACTTAAGGAATATATCCGACAATTTTTTGAATAAGGAAACATGCATGTTCTCAATAAAGATATATGATAATCCAAGTTGTTTCCATGACTCAATAGAATAAATGATTAATGTATTCAGATTTTAGGAATGTGACAACCAAGAACTATCAAATGATATATGGGAGATAAATGTAAAGTTGATTTAGTTCACCTCCCTCTAAAGATTTATATTTTCTATTTTTGGAAGGATTGTAATGTTATGGATTTATGGATAGTATAAGTTATATTTTGGTTGACGTTTGTTAGATTAATGTATTATCTCACTATAGGTAGACTTTTGAATATTTGATAAAATGTTATAACCTTTTTGTTAAGGTAGATGGGATGACCTATAATTCTATTATATGATCTACTACACTTTAAGAATGAAAAATTCAGCATCATTTCTTTAAATAAGAGATGAAGTTGAAATTGTTCGGGGAATGAAAAACAATGATTTTACATTAAAATCAAGTAAGTATTTCCACTCATTAAAAAAATCAACTTTAAGAAAAGGTTCTTGAAACCAAAAATCTTATCCTAGTACCTTCTTATCTGATGAATCATATGGTCCCTTAAATCATCACAAATTTATGGGTTTTGGGTCGTTAGCTTTCTCTAAACCTTATTCTTTGTCACTATCCATCAGAACTTTATGGTTATATTTCTCTTCCATATCCACGTTTTCACTTCCCAACTATGTTATAATATGAGTTACTTTGGGTAAAAGTTATGTTTCTAACATTACTTTTTAAAATTAAGTTTTAGTTTTCCTCTTTACAATGTGGGATTCTATTAAAATAACTTTCATGTACTAAAAATTTTATAACCCCAACGAATTTCGAGGGCGTAATTTATTTTAAGGGGGGTATAATGTAACACCCCGAAATTTTATGGGATATGTTATTTTTATTTTATTTAATAAATTTTGTTTTACAGTACACCAATATTAGATTTCATAATATGAAACACCGTATTAGCTTCCAGTATACGGAACACTATTCTTGGCTTGCGTTACACACAAGAGAGACCTTCCTTGATAGCTTGAGTTGTACGTCATACAGAGTTTCACTAAAAAATGATATATTGTTAACATATTATTATAAGATATAAAATATCCATTATGAATATTATTAACCACATTTATAATTTTTAATTTATCTTCTAGATATGATATAAGAACAAGTTCATTTTTTAGATAAAATAAGTATTTTTCAAAAAATGCAGTTTTTTCACCTTTCAATGGAGCATCCATTTTAAATATAGTTTTAAAAACTTTTATATATTCTATTTGACAAAATAAAATTATTATATAGAATCAAGAAATAAAAATTTACTTATGATGAATTTTTGTTATTTTTTTTATAAAATTCATATTTTAATGAATAATGAAAAATACTGTATTTTAATTCAAAACTGACTTTTCATCTAATTTATTTTTATAGTTAGTTTATATTTTTAAATGTATTTAAATTTTAATTGTATTGTGTTTTTATAATTTAATACAAATTTTATCATTTTATGTTATTTCACTTTTAAAATGGACTTAAACACATGCCAATCTTTTGATAGTTATTACTTCTTAAAAACCCATTTTTTGGTTTTGACTATAGGAATTATTTTTAAATTAATTACTACAACTTATGAATTCTTGATTTTGAAAAATGGATTCCATATGTTGAATCATAATGTTAAATTTTTTTAAATAGTAACCTTTTATTTTTGGACATTATGAATTGTAACTTTAGTAAATATTTTATTTACCTTTGTTAAAGGGTAAATCTGGTAAATAAGGGTCACAAATAATATTATAATAATATTAAACAACCTAAAAAATGTCCTAATCCTATTGGATGATCTATTTCCAACAATTAGAATCATCAGGTCGATTTTGGTACCCCATGGATTCACTTGGATGTGAAAATGACATTTTATAAGAATTAAAGCAAAGATAATTATAACATAAACAAACATCTTTTACTAAATATATTTTAATATAGGGTTATATAACTAAAATATATTCTATAAATATTCATTATAAATATAATAATATTTCCTATAACTTTTAATTTTATTTAAAATTTTTATACATTATATAAATATATTTATTTATGACACAATTATGATGTAGTGATTACCTCATTAATGAATGATTCAAATAATTGAATTTATAAATATAAAAATAAATTTAATTTGAACATTTTTATGACATCCATGAATTTTATGGCATCCATTGACATATTAGGTATGTGTTAATGCCTTTTTTTAAGGAATCAGGTTGTTATGAATTTAAAAAAAGTCAAGTATGAATAGTGCCCAAAATTGACATAATTTATAACTGAAAACATAAAATAATTTATTAAATGATATTAAATTCTTAAAAAAACATGAGATTCATACAAGTGGTTAATATAAGTTTAAATATTTCATAAATAACTTTTTATGGGTCTTTTGACATGATATGGTAATTACATTAACCCACAATGTGTAAATAATATGATATCACTTTAAGATTAAAAAGGGTAAAAAAGGGTTAAACCAAAAACGATAAGGATACAAAAATATTCAAAACTTGCCTAAAAATTATTTTATGATGGGTATTCAAACCAAAATCATATTATATTACAAATAAATATGTTTTTACCATTTTTAATAAAATTTTAATTTAAAATAAATTAATATTTTTGAGAGTATCCTAAAATCCCTTCTCCTCTCTTATAAAAAGGCACCTCCTATCTATCCTCTTCACTCTATTTTGAGCCTTAAAGGCCGATCAAAGCATGACCATTTCTCTTATTAGCTTTTCTAGTTCCATTATAGAGGTCTTGGTTATCTCAAAAGACCACTCTAGTGCCCTAGGAGGAAATTTAAAGGAGGCACATCGAGGAATAGGTAATTTCTTCTACAGATTCTTTCAAATTTATTTCCTCTTATACTTTCACATAATTAGTTTTTTTATTATAAAGTAATAAAATATGTATCACTAATATATTTATATGCTATTATAAATATAAAACAAACCTATTTGACCTTCTATCTATCCTACAAAAAACAAAATCATTGAGCGTGCGTACGTACGGCTTACCATCTCTATGTCGTGGTGTAATCTGTTTTTCACCACCACCTTAATTGGATGGGTATAATGGAGGGAAAAATTAATACATATTATTATTATAACATGATACTAATTATGATATATTATACACCATCTACATGAATACCATTCAACAATTATGGGAATGATATTGTCGCTCATCCGTACATACCACTTACTGTCTCCACGACACGATGAGATTCATTCTCCACGTTAAGCATTCAAGAATGATTATAAAGTATATATAATAAATAATAGTGAAATATATGATATAATAATTCTACATTATTTATGTATATATAAGTTTCATTTACTTACATCAATTCAATTTAATAAAGAAACCAAAATAGTGTTCATGTGTATGTACAGTCTACCGTCTCCATGAACGGTGTTCTCCATTTCACATATCTATCTATTATATATATATATTTATATAGTGAATATACATGATATAGAAATAATATTTTACATTGTTTAAGTATTTAAATCATGATTTATGTAATAATATCATGAATAACATGTCCAAACATGTACATTAAACAAAACGATTATTACCCAAAACGTTGCTTTAACATGGAGTTGAAAAATTAAAGGGTAATATAAAGTCATAACTAAAACATATATGATATAAGAATTATTATTATTGTTATATTACAAGTTAATAATATGTTTAAACTCACTATATAGGAGTTTCAGACACATACAGAAGAAATCAGACCTAAGGTATGGATTATTTTATCTCACTTTTATTTCTGTGGGACATATTCCTTATACACCATCTAATTATTTTGTGTGGAATTTATGATACCCTAGAATTTTATTATTATTATTATTATTATTATTGAGGTTATGATACATAAATATGAATATAACTTTTTTATTTTATATTATTCAACTGATTATAAATTGATAAGGGATAATTTTGAAATCTCATTTTTATCCGAGATTGTTTATAGCTAATTATTTATTGGGTTTATATTTATCATCTATGTCCACATTTTCTAAATTTTTTCAATAAATGAATACTATTATTAAATATATGTTTAAATTCATGTTTACACATTTTTTATTTTTACAGGATTGTATGTAAGGAATCTTTCTTTTGTTCACCATATGAGGTACTTTTTAACTTTTCCAACAAAATTATGATGAGATTTTTTTATTAAATTATAATGAATGAATGGTTTTTTATGTCTCCATGACACCTTATTTCATGTAATATTTATCTACATTTTTTTAAGTTTATTTTATACAAAATTCTTTTCTTTTAAAATTATGTGGCATTTTGATAAGATAAATGTTTTTGAAAAATAAAGGATATTTTCCTCAGTAATTAAGTTCAAGTGTTTTATCAAAAATATTTTCCATATAAGATGTCATAGGGTTATAATTATATCCCTATTATTACTTTTATTTTATTTTATTTTTGATGGAATTATTTTTTTAAGTCAATTTATCTAATATGGATTAATTTGTGATGAAATGATGTTTAAGAATCCCATTTTATTTTATTGGCTATTCTATGATGAATGATTTCTATTTTTGTGGCACATGTAAGAATGATTTCATTATGAGATGGGTGGGACCTATGTTTACATCCAATTCATTGGGTAAGGATTTATATCTCATGAGATAGAAATGATTGGAATGGAAAGTAAATTTGGTTTAGTATTACAAGGCTGGAATGACAAGTAAATCTGGTTTAGTAACACATGGCTTGAATGAGAAGTAAACCCAGTTCAGTAATGGAATTTTTCCACTATAATGGTCTTGGTAGAAATTCCTTGGATACTATGGAAATTATATAATGTGATTATTAGTTTTTCACAATTACATATTTTATTCCAATGTTATTCTATCAAGGTTAATGTTACTTTATGATCCATGCCTTATGTACTTCCAATATTTATTTCGTGACTCAAGATTTTGATGTTTAAACTTTATGTTCATGTTTTTACATTCATATTTTTATTGATTATTTTAGGTTATCCATGTTTACACTTACTTATCATTTGATCCCACTCTTTTTATTTTTTCTTTTCCCTGGGATATAAAGAAAGGCTTTAGGTTGGAAAATAAAAGGGGAATATATTTATGGGAGATGTTGAAGATCTTTCACATGATTAGAGTATTATTTTCCAAGTTTCCAAAGACACTAAACTAATATGGTCTTTGTGAATATTTTTGTGTAATATATTAAGTATTCCTCAAAATAAATGTAATGTCTATGTACGCCATGCTTGGGTCTCTACAGTCATGCTCAATGTTGACTCATGCCAGTGGTGAGTATTTTTTATTGGCAGATATTTTCAACACTTTTCCAAATTTCAGGGTGGTGGGTAAATTTTTATAGTAGGTCATCATCAATGGTGAGTCATGTCTAGTGGTGAATTAATTTGTGTGGTGTATAATCCTCCATATTGACTCCTTTCTAGGGGTAGGTATTTATCAACAATTTCCCCAATTTCTATCTGGATAATGACTCAACTCTGATGACGAGTATTTCCTAGTGGAAAGGAAATGATAATGGTAGGTCTTTTAAGAACTTATCCAAAATATCAGAAAAATACATTATATTGTAAAATTATATCGTAAAGAATAAAAACCATAAACGATTTTAACATGATTTTTTAGCATTAATACAAGGAGTTACCAACAATATCCCTATTTATAATGATCACAAATCATTGAATTTTATAATAATTTTATGGGAAAACATTGGTTAATATATATATGCTAAATATTTTAAAAAATATAACATAAGGTTTTGAAATTGTATTTTAAAATAGATAGATATCAGAGATATTAAGTGACATATGGTATCTAATGTATTTAAAAAATATGGTATAAATGAATAACATGTTCATAAATGTAAATAATCAAGATCAAATAAGATGGTATCAAATGGATAAACTAAATAATTATGATTTCCAAGGAATAACATAAATGAAGATACCAATGATATGAAAAAGGATGTGAAAAAGACAAAGGTATCAAAGGATAACATAATTGTAATTAATTCCATATTAATTATCACCTTTTGGGATTATAAAAAAGTGAAAATAAAATTTGAAATCCAAAGAATAAAAATATGAGGAATAATATAATTTTATTGGAAGTAAAATATTACTTGAATTACATACAAAAAAAAGATACAAAAAAATCATAAGGAAGTCCCTATAAAAAAATCCTAATCTCAAAGCTTTTTAGGTTGGGTAGTTGGATCAAGAGGTGTTTTCCCATTCCCTTATCAGAGGAGGAGGGAACATAGGTAAAAGATAATGCAACTATAATAGATACTGTAGGGATTACAGGTATATAAAGATGCTCTCAAATGATAATAGGCTTGATATATTAGGAAACATCTATGGGATAAAAAATGATGTGTTGTATGAAAGCAGGTAAATGAGAATTGGGATCCTGGGTAAAAGAAGTTATAAATATCTCTAGAGTAGTGTTTAGATGTGTGAGATTAGAAATCACTATAATAGAATCCCAATCCACTACTGTAGTTCCAGAAACATGGATAAAGTGATTCATGAGACTCATGGAGTCAATGATAATATTTATTCCTCTTTACATGGCACTTAAAAGGTCCTTTCTCTCCTCCATAAATAATTTGACCAATGTGGTCATCACTTTTCGTAGATTGACATGTTCTTTGAAGTCTTGAGTAACTGGAGGCATTCTTAGGTTCTCAAAAATTAAAATCAAGTGGTATTTGAGCTCATTCTTAGTGTATATCCTTGAATTGTTATACTTTATTGCCTTTTTAATGGTATCTCTATTATCTCTGACTTTAATGAGGAATTCTATTACCATCAAATAAACATGGTCACTATTAAGACTAATCTACCTCAAACACTCCGAAGGGATATCTGGAACTTCACTTGAAATAGCTCTAGGTTTCTCTCTAACCACTAATCAGACCAACTAAACATCCGAAGGATGAGGTAGAGAAATATAAGAAGAAGGCACAAAACTCAATGATGGTAACCTCTCCATAATGGCATCCATATTAGTAAAAAAAGTTTTTTACATTCCCCCCATTAATGATCTCAAAGACTCCTAGTAACTGGAAAGTATTCTATTATCTATCTCCACTTCTTGAATTTGATGCATCATCTTAGGCCGGATGTGGTGTATTATAACTTCAAACATGTATCTTGCATCTCTTTCACTAATCGTAGTAACAAGAGATGATTGATTTTTAAGCAAAATACCAAAATCATAGAGAATCCTTTATCTAAAGGACTCTAGGTTATCTTTTGATACACTATCAACATGAATAAGAGAACGATTCGTGGCACAATATCCTCTACTGTCTCAGATATGGTAGTGACATCTGAAAAAGATTTATGCAACTCCCCTAAAACATATATCTATTCCACCATTTATCCCTTAAGATCCATCTCTACTTGAACTTTAATAGAAGGTATCTTTTCATCAGGGTTAATATATTCCCAACCAAGTCTGATAAAACTATGGAAATTCTATAATTTCTTAAAGGAAGAGACACCCAACCTAGATAAAGACACAACAGAAGTCTCCAGAACTACATTCTCAATAACTGTAGTCTCAACATCTATCTGATCATTAACTTTAAACACATCAGTTGTCTAAAATCTGATTCTTCATTGGTATGTTCAATAACTGTAGGATTAATAACCATTTACTCATTAACTATTGGTTCAACATATTCTCCATCAACATGATCAATAGGGTGACTATCTAGGCCTGAAGATTTATCCCCATCAATAGATGATCCCAAAATCTCTATAACATCTCTATCTACATCTTAATGTAGTCTTGGTCTCTTCTTTAACCTAGAAGAAATAGATAAACTTGGAGAAGAAGACATCACATGATCAAAAAGCATATCGTGGTTAGAATCACAATCATTGTCATCATTATCATCATTTCCCTCATCTTTTCCATCTCCATATGTTCCATTATCATCTATAGTTTTTCTTCATCACTATTTTCTTCTTCATCTTCTTAATCATATCCATTTTCTTCTTCATCTTATTTATAATCTCCATTGTCATCATATTCTTTATCACTTCCATTTTCATTACCATTTTAATCATAATATTAAGAAAAGCTCTTATGTTTTTCCTTAATAGAAACATCATTTTCTTCTTCTTAGATTCTTTCCTTCAAAAGAGTCTATCTAATAGGGAGAAATCCATGAGGACTAGGTTCTCCAAAATAGATAGTCAAAGGACTCTTGGAAATATCCAGGTCACTATCTTATCAATTGAAAACAATTCCTCTCCGTTTATTGAAGAAGAAGCCTCCTCTTTCTCTTCATATTCTTCATCATAATACTCGACCACTTCATTTGGATCCAAACCAAGATCCAAAAGATATTTCATCCTTGTTAGGGGATCAACAGTATTGAAATCCTGATAAATATTGTGACCATTAACAACCCATTTTTTTAACCATGGATTCCAACTTATCTTTATTATTTTAAAAATGAAACTTGTAAGTAAAAATCCTATAAATTTTTATTTTTTCGTTGTCATCAGCATCTACTAATCCCTTATCATAAATCATGGTAAAAATTATTTTAGGGTAGATAAGAGAATTGATCTGGATGAATTTTTACACATCTCCATCATAGGAATCATTAGATATCTACATAAATTAATATTTTCTACTCACCTTATAATAAATAAGATATATACATCTCGATGCCTCATTATGTTAAATTCACCTTTCATTGGGTACAATTTATCCTAAATAAACATGAATGGAAAATGAAACTCACTGCCTAACTCATTTTCAACTGGTCTTCTTATAATTACATCTCCAATAAGATCTGCTAAAGCATCCTCATACATGAAGGAATCACTATCACTTGGAATATATCCTCGATAATCATTTAAGACATCTTCATGATTCACATTAAGACATATATTTCATTATCTTTAATAGGATACAACCTTATTTCTGTTTATCTATATTTGAACCCAATCTTTGTCTTCTCCAAAACTAAACTCAATATTCTGATAAAACGAATGCACTATCTCTAGATAGAATGGCCTCTAATTGTTTGGTAACCACTCCAACAATCCATGGTCTTCAAATTATCTGAGATCAAAATATCTTGTCGACAATACCCCCTTATCATTTACATCATTCTCTGGTAATACTATTCGATTCAGGAGTCATGTAATTAATGGATCGACTGTAAGTCTTCTCAAATATTCTTTCTACTTATTTGAAGGATCTGAATTTTCAAGATGTGACACAAATACTCACATCACTATATATATTATGAATGGTTCAGAAGGTTCAGATGATGTCTAGAGAAGGTTAATAGTGGGAAGATAAATATAGTAGAGATGGTTTGGGTGAGAGAGAGAGGGAGTGAGCATTCAAATTAGAAAAATTCATCATTTTATTTCATTTAGGAATTTGCAAATTGAAATTTTAAATAATAATTAATTCAAAAAGAATTTACATAATTATTTTATAAATATAAATTAGCAATGATGACTTAAAACCAATGGAAGGTCATTACCAATGGTGGGTAAAAACCAACGATGGGTAAACGCCAACAGTGGGTAAACTCCAACAGGGGGTAAACTCCAACAGTGGGTAACATCCAATGGTTGGTAAACTGTTATGGTGGGTAAACACCAACGGTGGGTAATCTCCAAAGGTGGTTCCCATGAAATTAATCATAACAAAAATTAATCATTCTAAATTCATGTTTGATATAGTTCATTTTCTCATAATTCAATGTATTAGTAAAAATATCAGCAAGATGATGTTCAATACCAATGTATTAAAGAGTTATATAACCCTTTTGAAAATGATATCTCAAAAATTGATGTCGTACATCAATTTTTTTATTCTATAGTGTGAAAATGGTTCTTAGAAATGTTTATATAATTTTTTTTATCACAATTTATAGGTTCAAGTCAAAATTTATATTCATAGTCTATAAAAGGGTGTTTCATCCACAAAATTTGAGCACAATAGCTACTTTTAAATATGCATTCATCTTTAGCAGTAGACAATGCAACATAAATCCTTTTCTAACTACTATAATAAACAAGAGACTTCAAATAATATGACATGTTACAGAGGTTTTTTTTATTATAAAATAAAACCAACAAAATAAGTATATGAATAAATCAATATGTCGATTTATTTTCCTATCAAGTAGAACAATACTAAATAAGTTGTATACTTGAGGTATTTAAAAATTGTTTTAACAACTATTACGTATGACTCTTTGGGATTTTCAAGTGAATGAGCATACATGAATACACTAAAAATAATGTCATTCCAGCTAAAAGTTAGGTAGAGATTTCCTCTAATCATACCACTATAATTGGTTTGATCCACTAGCTTCCCAACTTCATCAAGATCCAACTTATAGGTTCTACTCATTGAAGTGTCACTACTCTTACTATTATCCAAACTAAAACATTTTAAAATATCTTTAGTATATTTACATTGATTTAAAAAAATCCCTTCTTTATTTTGAAAAATCTAAAAACTAAGAAATAATTTCAGTTCACCCATTAAACACATTTCAAATTCAATTTTCTTTATCTTTGAAAAACTAACACATAAATAATTTTTATAAGATCCAAAGATAATATCATCTGCACAGATTTGAACAACTAAAACCTTTTTTGAAATTACTTATATCAAATTGGTAGCACCATCTATACCTTTTAAAAACTTTAGAAATAATAAAAAGGATGATCATGACATACTTATATATAGTAGATTTTTTTAAACCATATAAATATTTTGTTACTTTGAAAACATTATTTTTAAAATGATGGTTTTGAAATCTAGTGGTTGTTCAACAAAATAAATACGAAATTATATAACCATTCAATAATGAAATTTTATAATCTATATGATATTGTTTATAATCCAAATAAGATATATAGGAAATTCGTATTCTGAGGGCTTCATGTCTGGATATAGGTGAAAAGGTTCCTTCGAAGTCTATACCATCTTCTTGACAATTCCCTTGTGCAACTACTTTAACGTTATTTTTTATTAATGTTCCAGATTATTCAACCTTATTTATAAACACCAATTTAGTTCATATAGTAAAGGTGCATTGAGGTCTATCAATAAGTTCCCAAACTCCATTTCTTTTAAACTAATTAATATTATTATAGATCCATTACCCATAATTAATCATTTATTTCATCATTGTTGTTATTCTGATTAAGTTGTGATAGTAATTCTTGATGTTCATCCTGGTTAATTGGATAATCTCAAGTCTATGTTCCTATATCTAAGTCTACAAATACAAAATCTTGAGTTTACTATTTATGAGTCCTAATATATCTACAAAAATAAGTTATGGTCACCTCATAGTCTTCTATAGATTCTGTTTAAGGTTATATAATTTCTTTAGAACAACATTTTTTCATATACATTACAAGAGTATCAAAAGGTTTTTCATTTATGTTCAAAGTATAAAAATCATACTCAAGGTTTTCTAAAGGGTTATTAAGATCTTTCTTATTCATCTGATTAAAAAATAACATGGAAAAACTCTTCCAAAATATTGGTTATTTTCTTAAACACTCTATAGGATTTATTAGAGGTTTAATAACCAAGGAAAGTTCATTTATCACTCTTGTAGAAAAGATTTTCAAAATTATACTTAGTGTTAATAATAAATAATTTGCAACCAAAAACTCTAAAGTAATTGACCATAGTTTTCATATTATTCCAATGTTCATAAGGTTTTTTCTTCAAAATAGGTCTAATTAAAAATTTATTAATTATATAGAAGGTTTTGTTCATAGCCTCTATACAAAAGTAGATAGGTAAGTCATATTCATTATGCATTATTTGGGTTATCCCTTGAATTATCCTATTTCTTCATTCCACAAATCCATTCTACTGAGGGGTTCTAGGAGATGAGAAGTTATGGTTACATAATTTTTTTGAGATAATCCTGAAAGTCTTGATTTTCAAACTCATGGACATGGCCTCTGCTTGGGGTATTAATCCTAATTCCACTTAGGTTTTCTATAGATTTAGCATACTTGGTAAAATTAGATCACGATTCACTTTTATAAGCTAAAACAAATACCCAAGCATACCTAATAAATTCTTCTACAAGTACATAGAAATAATGCTTCCCATTTAAACTAGATAATCTATATGGTATAAATAATTCCATGCAAACCTACTCAAGATGTTGATAATTTAAATATTATTTCTTTAATTTAAAATATATTTTGTGTTTTTCCCTTTTTGAAAGGGGTTATAAACTATTTCATCTTGGAATTAAAATTTAGGTAGATCCCTAAATAACCCTTTACTAAAAATATTTCTATGGGAGTTAATATTATAGTGGCCTACTCTCCTATTGCAAAGACAATATTCTCTATTAACATAACTTAATCAAGAAAAAAATTGTGAAATTAATGAATCAATATTTACAACATACACATTATCATTTCTCAAAGTAGTAAATACTAAATCATTTTTAGAATTAAAAACATCACAATCATTTTTCCAATTTTTCATGAAAACCATTATTAAATAGTTGTGAGATGCTAAGTAGACTATATTTTAAACAATAAACAAAAAATACTTTAGAAATTAAAACTAATTTAGAGTTACAAATTTATCTAAGGACGATGATTTTTCTTTTAGCATTCTCATCATAGGCGACAAGTACACCATCGACCATTATGAGGTTCATGAAGGATGAGTAATATCATATCCTATATCTAGAACAACTACTGTCCAAGTACCTAAAATTTTTATAAGATCCCTTCAAGAAGGTTCCCTACAAAACAATTTAATACCAAAAATGATTTTGGTTCTCAAAATCTCTTGGGTCCAAAAATATTAGTGATTAGATCTTTAGGAATCCATATTATTTTAATAGTTTTCCTATAAGAAGATTGTAAACTCTTATAAATAAATAATTTAATTGGTCTATTTGAATAATATTATGTAGTAGTATTTTGGAAATTCTATATAGGAAAAAAGTGCTCTTAATGATTCTTCTCTGACGAGGTTGGTAAACAAGGCCAATAATATATTAAAAAATAATTTTTTCCTACTATAAGAGTGATGGTTCATATAACATTAGTAAATATCTCTATGCCTTTCTTTAACTTCTCAGAAAATTTTAGTTATGTATTTTTTTTAAAAAAATGATCATTATTTTCTTCTTCTACAACAAAATTAGATTTTATATTAGTAGATAAAGCATGATGTTTCTTCAGAATTTGGTCTTTGTATTTCATCTAATTTAAGGTATCTTCAAGAATATTTCAATATTCAAACATTACCTCTTTTTACATATCATCATAATTTTTTTCATCACTATAATTATTATAATTATGTACAGATGACATAATAGGTACCTCAAATATATTTTTCATGAATCACACATTTTATCTATCAGGACTCTCTTTATGAATTGAGTATAAGTCGCTTGAGTTTTACTTAGAGGCATTACAGGTGGCCATAATTTATTTATTATATAATCTATCCTTATCATCACACTTCATTTTGTAATTTATCATGGGATGTCAACCCTAACATGTCCTTTTATTTTTCACTCATAAAAGGTAATTTCAATTGAATTATCATCTCTTTTCCAGTATCTCTTCCATTTCCCTCTATTTTCATACTTCCCATTATAACTCAGTTTCCTGAATAATGTCTTCTTATTACATAATTTCTTAATCCTTATGGCTAGATGGGCCATTTCCTCACCACTATCAGCTGGTGATTCCTCATCACTGGAGATTTCAACATGTACTTTTTCACTCTTTTTTCTTTGAAGTAATATATTTAAATGCTATATATTTTCTCTTAGGTTAATCATTTTATTCTCAGTTAACCTTAATATATTCCTTATATATCATCAACATCATAATCAATTCATTGATAGGTATTTTACTAATCTCACGAGATTATCTTATTGAAACTGACCTTCCTATCTACTTTTTAAAAACTCATGTATGTAGTCGCATGATTTGATCTTTGTATAACACTAGATTACCAAATTATCTTATTGTGTTCAATATATCTTTAAACTTGAGACACATATTATAAATCATCTCATCATGTTTCATCTTAACTATATCGTATTTAATTTTATAACTATTCAATATCTTTTCTATAACATTAGTAGTTCCTTCATAAGAAATATCAAATGTGTCCCATATTTGATAAGTGGTTTTACTATAATATATCCTATTGAAATATTCATCTCCTAAATCATAATAAAGATAATTCATTACTTTAAAGTTATTTTTATAAGAAATTTTAGTATCATTTTTCCATGTATTGTTAGTAATATTTGGTAATTCAAATTTATCTTACATAGTAGACCATATTTCAAAACACATGCTTTTAATGTGAATTTTCATTTTTATTTCCTATTAATCATATTCATTTCCATTAAATAAAGGAGGTATGTTGGTAGTTGTACCTTCTTGTATATTATCCATTTAAATAACTAAATTTAGAATAAACAAAAATTTAAGTTCTTTAAAACACATCTAAAATAATATTTGAAATGATTTTGAAAAACCATTGATATCAAATGTTGGTCAAAGTGAGTGTCTCAAGAGGGGGTGAATAGAATACCCAATAAAAACTTCCATTAAAAAAGTTTAAATAAAATACCCAGTTTAATTAAAATAGCCAAATTAATCAGAACAGTAGATTGATATAAGTTCTAATCTTTTAAAATATTTCTCAAAGAGTTATTAAGTCTCGGTTAAAATACTATGAAAACTATTATAAATTTAAAATAAATTTACTTAATCAAATACCTATATAAAAACTAATTATGACTAACTATCAAGGTAATGGTTTTGTTTATAGTTTAAAACAAATCGAGTTTAATGATTTGAAATTAAACAAAACAAAAAACACGATGAAAATAAAATAAGAGGTTCAATATCAAGGTGATACTGTATCCCCTCCACAAGGAAATAAACTTCTACTAATAATATTATATAAATATAATCTTGATTCAAAACATAGATCGGGTATAATGACAGTAGATATAATCTATCCAAACCATGCAAGGAATTTTCTACAACACCGTGGTTAATGAAATACAAAGGGAGTTAGGAAGATATCTTGTATCTTCCAATTAAATTTCAGGAGATAGAGTGTTTTTAATAATTAGGGTAAACTACACACTACTCAAAACATAAATGCAATAAATATAAATAATAATTATAAATATGTGAAGAATTTAGTATTGCTCGATCAGATGTTCTTGGTGTTGGAACCACAACCGTACTATGCTAGAAATGGATAATGATTTCTATTTGTTTTTAATACTCATTATAAGTTCATGATTGTTTCCAGTAAATGGGTCATATAGTTCAGGAAAGCTATAGTATTTAAGGTGACATCATTTCCTAGTGTTTGCCCAATTTTTTGGGTCCAAAAATTGGATTATGGAGAAAAGTGTTTTTGGAAAAGGGATTTGCGTGCAAGAATAAAGGGTGTGTAGAAACTTGTGTGCAAGGCCTAATTTGGGATCAGTGCATTAACATATGAAAAATTAAAAAAGTACATGCAAGAATTAAATGTGCATGAAAGAAGAGGTTGCACGGAAGAATATTTTGCACCCAATGCGGCGTCAAAAGGGGCTTTGCACTCTCATGAAGAATCTTGCACGCACTAAATAAGATGTCTAAGAAACATGCATGCAGGGACATCAAGGCCTATAAATATATGGATACCCCCATAAAAGACATAATATTTTTCCAAAGAAAATATGGTTTCTTGGATGCATGAAAGATTTGCTCGTGAAAGAATTACAGAAAGTTAATCTTGCGTGCAAGGTATTCCTTTAGTTTGAAAAGACCATGTGAAAACTTTGGTGTATTTATGAGAAAGAGAAGTGTTACATAGAATTTAGGGGCTATGTGAAAGTCATATTTCACAAAAAATCCAAAATCTTGCACGTAAGTTGAGGTGTTGCACGCAAGTGTGGTGGTATGATTTCCGTAGGCTTTTAAATATTCAGTTTGTGATATTAGTGCCTTCAAGTGAATCAATTCAGGACTTAAATACTAGAATATTCTCATACTTTACTATCTAAACTATTTCAATGAAAATATATTAAATATAAACTATAGTCTATAAACTGATTAAGACTTCTCCGATGGAAGTGAGCATGGGGGAGTCGACGGAAGGGTTCTGAGGGACACAGTGATCTATCCTTGAATTATTGTAATGGAATTGTGACTGTCACAGAGTGACTCGGTCTAAACTTTTGTACTCCACAATTACAAAAGAATGGTTGATTTAGGTATAACTAACACACTATCAACACATGCTCCTTAGACATAGCCCTTTGTGGTGAACCAAGTAAATGTGTTGTGTGGTCTCTTTGCATGTGATTTTTTATTGCTGTTCATATCCTTCATACAGGTTTAATAAGTTCCTACCAACATGGGAACAAGATCAGATACTTTAGAAGAAAACATTGGCACCCTTATTCACCCCTCCCCTCTCAGGGAATCCTAGCGTCCTTCACTTGTAAAGATTGAATCTCCACAGATGTGACTTTATGAGGAGTTATAGTTTTTTCATAGGAAAAAGAAGTAAATCATAACATCATAAGAACTATTTTTTCTGACTGTATGGATGGTTTTGAATGTCGACTATGTTATACGCTTCCAAAACCGTGTGTATGTAAGGATTCAACATGTGAGCTCTTTAACATGTCACACAATTCAAAACACTATTATAATTCTTGAACTACTATTTCATCTCTTTTCATTTTTTAACATGATGGAGTCTAAATTTTAATATAGTAGTAGCATATATGAGTATCCATTTGGGTAAAAATCTTCAGGATCTTCTACACCTCATACTGAATGCTAACACACACTTAAATTCATCCCTATAATATATAGTAACAAAAATATAATATAATATATTGCATTAATTAAATAATTAAATAATATATATGTTAGAAACGTTTAATTTAAATTAAGTAGAATAGTGATAGTGAATATTCTAGAATTGTGAAAACTACGACAGTGACTCGTCCTCATGGTTACATAAGCTGGCGGTGAGTTTGGCCAATGATGAGACAATCTAATGATTGTTCATCTTGCATTAGTTCATTCTCAATAGTGATTCATCCTAATATTGAGTCTTTCTTGTAGTAGGACTTTTCAATAATTTTCCAAATTTCTCAGTGGTTGGAACTGTATGACAATAACTCATCTTAAATGGTAACCCAAGTTAAACAGTGACCCATGTTTGGTAGTGACTTAATTATGATAGTGGTTCATCCTCAAACATGAATCCTTTATTCCAGAAGAAATTTTCAACACTTCTCCAAATTTTCATCATGATGTAGACTTAACTCTGATGGCGGGTCTTTCCTGTTGGTATGTAAATCTTGTTGGTGGGTCTTTTATCAATTAGATAAAATTTCTCCAAACTAACATATATTGTAAAATGGTATCATAAATAATAAAAACCATAAAAAACAAAATTTAAATGATTATTTATCATTAAAATATGTAGGTTCCAACACATGCATAACCAAACTCGGTGGTGCGCTAAAATTTCAAGTGGAATCTAATGGGTGGGAATCCTAAAAATGTGGTATAAGCATTAATCAGGAAGATAACCCCAGTAAATATGGTGTAAAAAAGTTTATGATATGTTGAACTATAGGTGGATCTAATAGTAATTCTATTGATATGAATTTATTTTTTTAGATAAATAATATATTTAAATGAATCTTAGAAATAAATATTTCACTCCTCATGAGAAAAAGATGATTGTGGTCTTCCAACTGGTGTATAAATGGGAGGGGATATTTGTACATAATCATCTCAAGCATGTGATTCATCATGATATGTACCTTATTATACTATTCCACCTCTAAAAAATATCCACACCCAACAACACATTCATATTTATTCCCTTCCTTTTTAAATAGTCCAATCTTGTTTAATATGGATAAGTCAATCAACTAAGGATTTTCAAGTGTGGTTAGGGGTAATGAATTCTCAAAAACATCTAAATATTTCACTAAATGTGTGATAAAATTACCACAAATATTGGTACCCTTTTCCTTATTCTATTTTCCCTCAATGTATAATGTTAATTGTTCATCCATATTGATTTATGACACCTACCAAATAAGGTTGGATAGTAAAAGGACATTCAATTGTCTTTCTAAACCCAATAAATCACACTTTTCTGGAAAACCATGAAAAAAAATCTTTAAATAATACACAATAGAAAAAATATAAATGAATTACTCTTAGTCCTAGTCAGTCCATACTCACTTAATAGTTGGAAGCAATAGTTAACTATCATTGATGAACCATATACTTACATAGAACAAAAATTAGCATAGTTTAGACATATGATTTTATAAATTCAATGGTATAGATACCCATACCCAACCCAAACTCATCTTGATTTATGATCTAATAATTAATTCACATTATAAATAAGGAATGTATTAATATAATCTTAAGTGTAAAAAATAATTCCAAGGCCATCTCTTTATAAGATCCTTCTTGGGTACGAATATTATGATCTAAATTTAGAATCTTTAAAGAATCCATAATGTCCTCATTAATTTGAATATAATACATGAAAATATTTTCAAGGGTTTTATTTATCAATATTTTATTCATGTGAATTCTCCCAAACCTCTCTCAATATATAGGGCCAAAAACCAATAATCAGTGGTGGAGATATTTATGGTATTAAACATCACTCAAAGATGAATTGCAAGTTTTATAGTTTGTTTTTATAGGGATATATGATGTGTAAAAGAATGGATTACAGAATAAATAGATGAGGGACTAGGTTATCTCATAATTTCTATATCCTTTTATTATTTTTATTTTTATAATGTTTTTTCAGCATATATTAGGGGTCCTCTCTTTTGTACATTTAGAATAAACTTTTTTTTTCTAGACCAGGGGGATATATGATAAGTGAAGTATAAATTAGGTTTTAATGGATTTTTTTGGGTTTTTTAGAAGGGTTTATTGGATTGGGTGGAGATAGATAATTTTAATGGAAATAGATAAGAAATAAAAATGGAATGGATAAATGGAAATGGGGGATTATGGAATGTTGGGAATGTGTTGATCCAATAGATTCATTAATTTATTTTTTATTTTGATTCTCACAAACACTAACATTTTTTCCTAATGAAGTTTATTTAAGTGGATGACTATTGGAAAAATAATTTTTATTATCGAAGTATTTTGGATTATTTTCCACTAAAATATTGTTTTATTTCACAAATTATTAGTATTTTTATGTAAGAATTCTATAAACACAGTTTATACCGTAAATTTTAAGTGGAATGCATAGTTTTTGAAAACCTACTTTATGTAAGGAAACGTACATAAGTACCCCATATTTGAAGTAAATGTATGGATCTGTAACCGCATATTTTGAATCAACCCTATGATTAAAGAGATAATGTATTGTTTTTCATCACTACTATTGATGTGTATCTCTATACAAAACAACCCTACATTTGAATCTGTCAACTATAGAGTTTATAATTATAGATTACTTCCATGATTTCTATAATGATCTCACTGGATTAAATATCTCTTATAAATAAATTTAATGACCAATTAAAAATATTTTTTAATGGTTTAAAATATTCCTATTTCTAAGGTAAGTAATGATTTTATTTTCGTATTTAAATTTAAATTCAAATCATGATGAGTGGTCTTATTATCATGATTTTTTATGTGATATTTTTGGATTTTTTTTAACATGGAGTATTTTTTTAATCATCCAAAATAATGAGAGTTTCATTTTCATAACAAGATATAAATTCACATTAAAAAATAATATTGTGTCATCATCTCTAGTTTTCTAAAGATCTATACTTTAGAGTCCCACATGTTTTTATTGTCATTTGTTTGATTGATGTGTTATTGCTTATACTGTATCTCTTTGTTAATATTTTTCTGCATCTTGATAAAGCACCAATAAATGCTACAGTTATGAAACATAGATAATTTATCATATCTTAGGTATTCTACATACTAATGTTAAAATAAAAAGAAATTATACTCATTATTGAATTTTATTTTGATGCTGATGTTATTTATTTAATGGAATATATTTCTGTCAGTGGCAGATGTAAGTATGAACTGAACCAGTATTCAAGTTTTACATCACATCTATTTTCTATTGAATTTTTGACGACTCTTACTCAATCATGGTGGATTTTCAGATTATCATACCAATCTATAGATATTTAGGTTCCATATAAAAGAATTGTAAGGCCCTGTAAAATCATTTAGCTAAAAGTGTTAACTTCATGTACACGGTTGTAGAGGTGTCCAGATAAGAGGATCTTCTAGTTAAAATCATCATACGTGTAGAGAGAGAATATTAGAGTGGAATAGAAAATTTATATGTCCCAATATAAAATAAATATCTTTAAATATTTGTTATTTTCCATATTTATTTTTGTTCTGTACTCTTCATTATGAGATAAGTAAATAATAAATTCAAAAACAAGAGGGAAGTTTTCTTTCTATCAGGTTATTAAAGGAACACAATTCATCGCACATATTATGTCTCCATATTAGTTGTTCTAATAAAAAACTCGATATCAATGTAAGGGATCAATTAAATATATTTATTCATTGGAAATCCATGAATATTTTTTTTGTTTCTACCAAATAAAAATAATTGGTATTAGATGAATGGAACTAATTCTATATTTATTTTTATGATAATCCTTAAATATTATATTATTTCTACCCACATCCCAAAATTGGTATCAAATGGTCGTAGTCAAGTGGTTATATTTATTTTGACTCTAAATTTTCAAATTTAATGATCCAAATAAAGATAAATCTCAATGGTTGATCTTAAAATAGAAATGACGATGATTATGTTTACCTTATTTTAATATTGATAACTATGGATGCTGGAAATCATACATAATAATTTACTTGATAAATCATTACATAAGAGTTTATTTGAAACTAGTAAATTCATGTGAAATTACTAAATAAGATCTAGAGAAGTGGAATGATGCTCAAGATAAATAATATGTTCTTATTTAAATATCTATGAATGTTATTGTTTATGGATTATGATATGATGAATTCAATTGAGTTTCTTTGTGTGATAAAATATATGAGACGCGTTAGACTATTTTTTCTAATGAAGGAATTAATAATGTTAGAAAACTATAGTACAACACCATAAAATTAAAATTTGATACATTCATGATGCATGAATATGAAATTGTCACTCGGATGAATAGAATATTTACAGATGTTGTTAACGATGTTTTTGTCTTGGAAAAACCTATTCTAGAACCAGATCATAAATTAAATGTACTTAGAGTTTTAACTTATAAGTGGAATGTAATATCTAGGACAAATAACAATTTTATTTTCTAAAATAACATCACATTATTAATAAGTCAGAACAAATAAACACAACCCATGAAGAGCCATAAGTAGGTTGTCCAAGGAACCCATTCTAGGACCAGGCCTTCCCATAAAAATCACAACAATCTGATGCACCCCCTAATATGCCAGCACATAGTCCCACGACACCCTTCCTTCACTTAAACTCGTAGACTAAATCCTGTAGATCACGCCACCCTACGCCACCCATAATATTATTAACCTACCCTGCGTTGTCCGAAGTCGATGAACAAGAGCCGATGAAAAGGGACTAGTGAGAGACAATCACCAAGAACCAACTTCGACGCCACAGGTGAATGATGGAATGAGATTCATCGACAGAGCTCCGAACAGAAAACTAGTATGCGAACTAAGGTAGGCCACACAATGGAATATCTAGTGTTATTAAAAAATCCACTTTATTTAAAGAGTTTAATATTAAATAAATAATCGGTACCTTAATGATGTATGAATATAAGATGCAAGTTGAAGACGAAAACCACGATTTTATGGAAAAAGTAAAAAGATGCACTTAAAGATTCAATAGAAGAATGTTCATATTCATATCATTCATATTCAAGTGAATATATATCATATAATTAATTTTTTTTGGAAAACTATAATAAAGGATAAAGGAGGCTTTAAATAAGAATGAATAAAAACAAGCGAGGTTTTATGAAAGTAAGAAAAAGGGTAATATGAGATCTGAATGACCTATGCTTAAATTTCAATGTAAATATAATTACAAACATAAAGGCATGAATGTCATGAATTTTAAATAGAGTGTCTCTAATAATTCCAGAAATGAATGCCCTATAAAATCTGAATCTGATCTTGAAAATCAAATGGTAAATCTATGACTTTTGGATCATTACAGTGAGGTACAATTTATTACTCTCAAAGTTATAATTCTGAAAACCATTCTTTTAATGACCTAAATAAATATTGTTTTATACATCATGATAAATGTTAATATTTAAAGAAAGGGTATGGAAAACATATAAAATATCATGATTCTATTTCAATTGATAAAGAATGTTTATCAAAGTAGATCATATATTAAGATATAATAATTAAAAAAGTTCTACTTTATTTTCATGAAAATAAAATTAATGAATTATTAGAAGAAGTTAATACTTTAAAAAAAGTATCTTTCATGATTATCAAGCGATAAAACTATTTATATAAAATTACTAGAAAAAATCGTCCTAATAATAAATGTATTCATGGGATTGGTAATAATGGATAAATTCCAAAATTATACTAGAATTATTTTATTCTTGGTTCAAAAATAAATATCATATATACTATTAAATATTATCATTTTGGAAAAAACAAACATTATTATAATTACTATTATTTAAGAAAGCCACAATTTTGTGGTGTCAAGTATGTTAATTATTCAAAAGAATTATCAATCATCAATTATGGATGTTATGCTCAAAATATACATATTTAGTTACCTAAATCTTTAGTTTCTAACAATACCTTATCCAACATAATATAGGAACCAAGAGTCGCCTATGTTTTGAAATCTTCATATATATTAAACTGAAATCCACAATTATATTTCTGAGTGTCTCTTTGGAAAATTAATATTTCTTCAATTTTTGATCAACTATAAAATAGTTAGTTATCTTGAAGGAAATACCCTTACATATGGAACTATTAAAATCTAGGAAGTATTAAATTTTATGCATCAATATATTTTAGGGGGGTTATTTTATTTTAAGTTTTATCTTTTACCTTAAAATTTAATTATCCACATTCATACATTATTAAATATTTTCTCAACATATTATTGTATGTAATGAATCAATCTATTGAGCTATTTTGATAACATCATGCATAATCCTTATCGATTTTACAATAAACATATATTTTAATTGTATATTTTTAAATTCTATATTTATATGTGTGATAAACTTGTTAAAATATGTCTATATGTGTCACTTATTTTAAAACATTTTATTCTTGAAAATCTATTTTTATTTCATTCAATAATGTTTTTTTATAATACTAGTTTTCTAGAAGAAATTATAATTAAGGGGGAGTGTGTATAATCTCATGTATTAATTTAAACCACATAAAGAAGTATAGGTTTACTTATTTTAGTGAAAAATTGTGTACTTAATTAATATTTTATTTTTTAAAACTCATTTAAAATGACAATTTATTTTTATCAAAAATAGTATAAGATTATATAATGTCATTATTAGGAAATTTTCTTATTATCCAAATCATTATTTATAAATATAAAATATGAAAAGATTGAAATTATTTTTTCCCTTGAGAAACTATAACCTTTCCTAAAACTCGTTCGGGTAAAATCTTTCTTCTTCTTATCTCGAACCCAAACACTTTCTCAAACCCTCTAAAACCTTCCTTCTTCTTTATTTGAAATTATAAACTCAAATAACTCCGATAAAGAAAGTCCAAGATTCCTAAAGTGACTAAATACCTATAGTTTAGAAATATTTCATTCCCAAATTATAACAGTTAATGGTATTGAACATTTATTATATGGGTTTTCTTTGTTTAATTTTTTTTGGATAACAATTAATGTATTTAGTAAAATATTATCTAGAAATATATTCTTGAAATGTTATATAAATCCTTGGTTTTTATGTACAAAAATTTTAATATTCTAAAATAACTAAAGGTATAATTCCCTCTATAAAGGCTCCACCTAATAATGATGGGTCATTCTATAGAAATCATTATCTTTCTAGTGATATGTAGTTAGTGTCTAATTTTAATAATTTTAAAAGAAAGGTATTAAAGAAACATGAAGATCTAATAAGGTTAAGGAAATATTTTATACATATGGATAAATCCCCTATTTCAAATACCTAATTTGAATATTTTCGAAGCAAGTATCAAATTCTGCAAGAAAACCCCATTTCTATATATGACTTTGATGTTTTTTAGGGGATATGATAATTAAAATAGAGAAAATAAGATGAAAAAATATTTATAAATAATATCTTCATCATATGCATGAATTTTTTTTAAATATTTCTCCTCTTTTTCGATGGATCTATGAAATGTAGATACTCAATGTAAAATATAACTACCTCCAGGATATTTAACTACTGTAAATAAAATAGTTCAGTGTTTAGAGTGTGAAGATGTGCCAATTATCCTTACCAATAAACACAATCCATTTAATCAATCTTATTCTATCTAAAATCAATGCCAAAAAATCATTATATATCAGGTTTGTTTTTAAATAAGAATT
Organism: Viscum album; assembly: GCA_963277665.1. Taxonomy (NCBI): domain Eukaryota; kingdom Viridiplantae; phylum Streptophyta; class Magnoliopsida; order Santalales; family Viscaceae; genus Viscum; species Viscum album. The sequence goes on from CAUJRU010000109.1 coordinate 1,550,476, forward strand.
TTGTTTTTGCTTTTTTCTTTCTTTACAATTTTTCTCAGTTTAGAATCAATCTATTTTAAAAATTAAAATGTGTGTTAATTAATTGGTTTCTCAATTTCTTTTTTATACCAAAAAAGGGGGAGAAAATTTTTGGATATATATTTATATATATCATTTTATGATTTTTTAATGGGATAAATATAGTGTATAATGACATCATTTCTAGCATGTTTTTTTACTTTTTTAAAATAATTTTATTTTAAAAACCCTAAGGGAATTTTTTTGAGTAATTTTTTCCTGAAAATTATTTATTCTTATTATATATATAAATTTTATTTCTTATTTTAGAAATAAATATAAACCTTTCATTTATATCTTGATGTTATTAATTATTTGATCTATATTTTTAGGTTTAGATTTATATTGATTTATTGGTTTTTTACATCAAAAGGGGGAGATTGTTGGACATGTGTTGAATAAAAAATTTCATTAATTTATTTTTTATTTTGACGCTCAGAAACACACACATTTGTTTAATCATAAAATAACATTTATTGGATTTTAGGATAATAGTTATTGGAATATATATTTTTATTCTGGAAGTATTTTTTATTTTATTCTAGTGGTATATTGTTCGATTTCTCAAAGTATAAGTTTTTTGGATGTGTTTATAAGAATTCTAAAAACACTTTTTTCACCCAATATTTTAAGTTGTACATATGGTTTGTGAACCCTATATTATTTGAGGAACCATAATTTTTTACCCTACATTTAAAGTACACTTATGGATATGGAACCCAACTTTTGAATAGATAACATATGGTTTATAAACACTACTTTCTAAGTTTGTCACTATACATAGCAACCTAGTGTTTGAATTAATCTACTATAGAGTATGGAATTATGTATTATTTCTAAAACAAATTCAATGATATCACCGAATTGAATATATATTTTAATGATATTTAAAGATAGATTCAAATGGTCATTTTTAATATATTAAAGTATTCATATTCTTAAGGGATGTAACAGTTTTTTTAGAATTAAAAAAAAAAATCTGGGAGAGTGGTTTTATTATCATGATCTTTCATGTGATATTTATAGATATTTTTTTGACCTATAGAAATTTGAATTTCAAGTTAAATTTCTAGAGTTTCTTTTTCTCTATAAGAGACATATTCACATTCATAAATAATATTTTGTCATCATCTTTAGTTTTTGTATGAGTAAAACATTAGATACATGCATGTTGTGATTATTATATATTTAATATATGTTTGGATACCTATGATTTATCTCTTTTTTAAAATTATTTTTTAGTTCAAAAAAGAACCCATCATAGCTACACATTAGATGCATACATGTTTGATCATCTACTGATTATTTTCTCTAGTACAATTTAATAAAAAAATAATGTTCATTATTAAATATTAATTTTTGATTCTATGCTTTATTGAAGGTCATCTACATCAAACATTTTATGGTGAAATTATGATTTGAAACTATTCCAACTTATACATATCATCTATTTTCTATAAATTTTTTGATTCTTCATACTTAATCATAATGGATTTCTAGCTTCTTATACTAAGATATAGATATTTAGGTTCCCTATAAAAGAACTGGAAGGCCCTTAAAATTATTTTTTAATGGTGTTAAATTCTTTCACATAATTTTATAGGTATCAAAATAAGACTAACTTCTAGATAAAATCCACAATCTCATGGAGAGAGGATTTTTGGAGTGGTATAGTGGATTTATATTCCAAAAACTACAATACAATTATACCTTCTTTTCCTTATTTTTTCGATACATACTCATATTTATAAGATAAAGAAAGTATCACTTAAAAACAATAGAGGAGTTTTGTTTATGTCATGTTTTTAAAGGAAAGAAAATCACCCCCAATGTCTTAATATTATTATTTCTGATGTAGAATGGAAATCCATTAATATTGTATCTATAAGGGTTATAACACAAATCAAACCTTTTGGGTGGGTTTTGGATGGTAGTGTTGTTGGTTTGAGAGAGCACTAGGAAAGGTTAAGCAAAATATCCATGCCACAAATTAGGTTTTTTCCAAGTATTTATGCATATTTTAGGTATTTCAATACGACCCATGTATTTTTGGTATTATGTGTTTATGTTATGAAACTATCAAATTGTTAAACTTTATGGCCTGTAGACACCATGAAATGTGTTCCATGCACTTTTCTGCAGAGTGAATATATGATTATCACATAGATATAAAATTTAAATTATGGGTAAATATTTTTTCTCCATGAAGGAAGAAGTTGCATTCAGGATTTTGATATTCCAAAATACTACTCTATATTGAGGAATAAGTGGAATGATTCCCCCATCCAGGAGTAGGCACCAGATTTCCAAGATCAATGAAGAAAAGGTGTTGATTTATTAAGTTTAAATTTTTGAGTTTATTCAGAGAATAAACTCTCAATAATTGTATATCTCTTCAATACCTTCTATTTGACTGGTCACGGAGCCCAGACAGACTTACAGATCAAAAGTTATGTCACTTGGAAGATGGATAAATTTCACAAAGGGACCCACATAGAGGGCCTACGCGGTACATGATTTTTTACACCCATACGCAGAAGACCCATGCAGAGGACCTATGTTAAGGACCCAAATGGACAAATTCTCTTCTACCAAGTCCCTTCCAAGCCTATAAATAGGAACCTTGGGCTCCCCATTTGAAGGAGGTGAAAAAATTGGAAGAAGTCTCAAAGCTCCCATTGTGTAGCTATTTGGCCAAGATCCCCCAAATTTTCTGAGGTAGCTCTCTAAAATATAAGAGACAGGAGAATTAAATGGGAAAAATTGGTTCAAATTCCTATCAGATTATATAACATATGGAGCTTCACGGAGCATCTACGCGTTGCACCTGCACGAAGTACCTACGCGTTGCAACTGTGCACCGCACCTCCACGGAGCACCTATGCGGGGGAGCTATGTGGATCACGTACGCAGAACACCTACGTGAGGCACCTTTGGTGAACCACCTACACAACCTCACTGGTCCATACCATGGGTGGTTGCACCCCTGCACCCTACTTGGGGTCAGTGTTGAGCTGTAGTCCCGGCACTTCCAGCCGGTCCCTTGCCTTCCCTTAGTCACCCCCATGAAAAATGGAGTGTCGCACCGCGAACTTTACAGATTCAGTCGACAAATTTTTCCCTTACGCCCTTTATGTGGCCCAACTTCTAATATTGGAATTCCATGATTTGAGATGCTCCTCCACACTCATGGAAGTGCCTTGAGTTGACTTACTTCTCTTGGTTCCTTTCACATGTTACGAGTTTGGACTCTCTTTATGGATTCCTCCTGTTCCTTGAGTCGATACACTTCTCAAGAAGCTCCTCAAACCTCATAACCTAACTCTTATTCCAGGTTAAATCTCAAATGGGAATCCTCATTAGGAGTAAGCCTTATAAAATCTCAAATGGGCATCGTCCTTAGGAGTAATCCCCAACTAAACTTCAAATGGGCATCTTCTTCATAAGTAAGTCTCAACCAATCCTCAATAGAGAAACCATTTTGGCATAATCTCCTAGATTTTCTTGCAGTAGGTGGCATCATTGCTCCTCCTCTCTTCTTCGGTGCCAAAGACCAAAGGGGAGATGGGAACAAGGAGTCTTGTTACCCTTTCCCTGTACGATTTCACTTTTTCTCCATGGGAAACCATCATGGTATAATCCCCTCACCTTGATCCCTTCCTCCTTACATTGGACCCTCGCCCAATATAAATAGAATAAAGAGAAGGCTCGTCGCCTCGCCTTCTTCCATGTTTGACATGCCCTCTTCCATTAGTGGAGGAGGAAAAGTGTGAAGTGTCATTATTGAATCTTTCACATTCTCTTGTTTCTCACATAGATCATGACTCACGTGGGTTAGAGATACATGATGGTTATAACATTTGCATAAACACTCATACAAAAGAACTATAAGAACTCAGATTATTATTCAAACAAGGATACAAAGGAATCTCTTTCAGGGCCCAAACTCACTAGATATCCTCCTCAAGAATCCAACCCTAATTCCCCCAATTTGGGCATCCTCCTTAAGAAATAATCCCCAAATTCAATCTTCAAATCATCAAGGAATATTTTTCAGGATGTAAGCCCAAACTCATCTCTCCCAGAGGACCATACCCTATTAAGAGACTTATCGAACTATGTGGGCTTTGATTCTTATCCATGTGGGATACGTAGGAAACCTCCTTAAGGTTCAAAACCAACACTTCAAATCAACCATGTTCTCCTTGGGACATATTCCCAATAGGGTCTGATCCTACTTGAAAAGCCATATCCTTTCCAAGTTCCTTGGGATGCTTTAGCATAAGTCCCACACTATGTTTTTGACTAAGCACCTTCCACATAGAGTTCCTTATCAGATGACCTTAAAAGGTACGATGTTTCCTATTTAGTCACATCAAACTACGAGGGCTCTGATTCCTTTCACAAGGATACGTAGGTATCCCATATTATGGGAACAGTCCCAAAATCAAACCAAACATTTGTCTCCCTGGATGACAATAAATTACAGAGTGCCCCATTGAGTGACTTAGAAACCAGTATCATCACAACGATCATTAAATGAATCTCTAAACATTATATTAGATGATACCATTGATGTAAAACCTCAAAGATATATGAATATTTCCATTAATGAAGATCCTTGAATGAATACTAATGATTCTAAATTTCACACCTGTTAAAATGTGATTGTAAATTTCAAGGGATACTCATGATATACTTGGTGAATTAATAAGGATTCATGAAAATATATTAAATTTACAAAGAGAGTCACAAATTATACAATAATTTCCCTAAAAGGGTGTGATGAGTCTGACCTCCCATCCTCTCGACCAATGTACATTTTTATGTATCATAAAGTTCAAACTTAACAAACACCTGCCTTTACAAACTAGATCTCCTTTTGATAAAGAACTGTTGGATGTTTCCAGTACCATGAATAAATCCAATGGAAACCACCTGGAAATAGTGATTCTTAAAACGAGAACACATATTTCAAGGACCTACGAAACATGGCCTTTGAATTACTTTTCCATGAGTTAAACCATTATGGAATATCTCAATGATGTTTTATTATGGTTGGGGATATATGGGTTCTGATTGTAGCATAGAACGGTCCATATGAAAAATAAGTGTCACTCTATTTTCTAATGACTTTTGGATTTTTAGGGTGAATCTAATATTATTTTTTAAAAAGGTATTTGAATTTATTTATGATATCCTACAGGGTATGTTTTTGGTGTGGTTTCTTCCCTATTGAAAATTATTATTATTATAGTTCAGAACATTTTTTCCCTTAAAAGTGTGACTTGATAGTTTTTGTCATTTGAATTTATTATTATATTTTTAGAACACGCCATTGTGGCATGATCCATGTGTCCATGTTGTGTTCATTTTAACTCTATACATTTTGACATTTATCTTTTTCACATTATTTTTTCCCTATTAAATCTCCAGTAATTAACTAGAAAATAGAATTTATAAGTGTATCAACTAATTATATTCCTAGTAATTACAAACCTAATTCCAAGTGAAAATATAAAATTAAAAAGAAAAAAATACTTTTTTTACCTTACAAATAGTGATTTATTTGAATTCAAAAGGAAAACATGCATATCCTATTTAATCAATTTCAAGGAATAAAATTCATCCCTCTTGAAGATTGTCTATATAGTGCTTCAATGGTTATCCATTGACCTTGAATGAATGTTTATATGTCATTTTGACTTCAATATCTCCATGTGTATAGAATTTTAACACCACGAAGGGTCCCAACCAAAATAACATCAATTTACCTAGAAACAATTCCAAATTTGAATTAAACCAAAGTACCTTGTCATTGAGTTTGAAAGTTCATTTTTTGATTCATCTATTAGTCCACTTATTAGGTTGATATTTATTAATATTTTCATTATCATATGAATCTCATCATATATCTACTTTCTACATTGGTGTAAATATATGTTCACTTTACTCATATACCAATATTAATGATGTTCAAGATCCCCCAATAAGTGGCATGGATTATTAGGGATAAATAAAATTGGTTTGTAATAATTGGTGTTTTAAGTCCATCTAGTAAACCCATAAATCATCATACAACTTCTTTATCCAATCCTTCTAGAATAAAATAAATATTTTCAACAAAGTTTGATTTATCTCTTGGTTGGATAGTTTATCTTTCACACTAATTTTTGGGGAATAATTTTTTTTGTTTTATTGAACTCTATAAATATCTATAAATACCATTTATAAGTGATTATTCAAGTGATTACCTTAATCACTATTAAAAACATTGGATTTCATGTTTTAAAATATTTTTTCCTCAAAAATTTAATCATGATATTGGTTGTGTTATTTGATTTTCAGATATCTTCCACCTATTTTAGAACACAATACACACATAAAAAATGTGTGTGTTTCCAAATACGCTTGGTAATGGCCCATATAATCAATTCTACAAAGATAAAACACTTTGACTTCATGAATTGGGTGTTGTGGAATCTCAATTTTATTTCCAATATTTCTAGTACTTTAGAAATACCCACAACTTCCCATTAAGTACCGTGCATCATTTTGGATGGTCAACCAAAAAACACACTCTATAATATCCCATCCACTATTATATCAAGACTATAGTTTCCTCTAGTAAATGATGATTTATAAGATTCTATAACATTTTTTACCTCAGATTTAGGCTTGCATCTTCTAATTAATTCATCTCTACATTTCATTAATAATAGGGGGTCATCCTAAAAATATTTTGTTTCATTGGATAAGATTCCATCCCAATGATTATAATTAAGGTTCCATTTTCAAAATATTTTATACGTAAGTAAACCATGTAAGATCTTTTGAATCATTATAGATAAGTTCCCCATCCAGAAACTCAGAGTCATTATTTATCTACCCCTTATTTTCCAAATTATTAAATTTTAATCTTGATAACTCATTAGCCACTATATTATATGATCCCTTTTATCATTGATCATTATAAAAAAATAATTTTATAATAAAATCCATTAAAGTGGTACTGAATTAAAATTCTTTCTCTTCATTGAGTACCTTAAAGTGTAATGATAATTGTATATAATTATCTTACAAAGCACCAAATATGATCTAAACTAATTAGAAGAAAATATCACTACTATAAGTTCCTTCTCTATCATATTGTGGTTGAATTTTGATTACAGGGGTGTGTATAATTTATAAAAAATAGGCCAAAAGGTATTATTAATCTACTATTCCAAAGTAACTCCCATAATAAAATAACTGGTGTTGTAGAATAGCTCAAATATATTAAACTAGTTAGAACAAATCATGATTGGGGTGACCACCAAGTTCTTCATCAAAGTAACAAAGACCTTATTAAACTATTGTTTAAATTTTAATGAATATATATTAAAAATAACATGGTTATGTAGCTGAGAAATTTTATAAAATTATATGAAAAAGTATTATAAGAATCCCATGTGTTCCAGAAAGCTTAAAGTCCTCTCCATTGTAGTTAGATTAGCGTAATGACCCTGAATATATTAGAATATAGTGGATGTATACTTTATTACATCGTAATATGATACATGGAATCACATCCTGAATGACCGCATAGTTTAGTAGTCATGGTAAACTAGAAACATAAATTAATCTAATTTTTCAATTGGAAAAATAAAATACTACATTTTATTTTCTTTAAGTGAATCTTTATTTCAACTATCATAACCCTTCATGTCAATCATAAAACACACATTTGCATCTTGGCGAAAAAACATAAGAGGTGATCTCAAATGATCTGTAAGGGTATGTGTATATAGGTAGCTATCATGAATAAATAAGCATAATCAATATGGTAAGGTAAATAACTAAAATACATACCATTTAAAAAATAACATGATAATAATTTAGAAAGAAAAAGGATGATCAAATAAATCCATATAAATAATCTCATGAGCTTGAAACATATACATGGATATTATAACTAATCTAACAATAAAATGGGAAAAAATAATTGATCTCATAATAGTGGAATTCATAGTACCGAACATCTGAAACAAACTTTTAAGACCTTTTACATGATACATCAAAACTATGGGTAAAAATACCTCTAACTTGCCCAACTGATTTGTCTCATGAGATATGTTTATTCATCTAGAGGCTATCTATAATAGGGTCCCACATGTCACATACTATTTCTAATGAATTTATCATATGAAATAGGTTAACATAATAAATATGAAAATTCATATTGAAAAACTAAAATTAAAAATGTTAATACATACCCTAATCTATTGCACATAATCATAAAGTAATTCATAGAAATATAGTGAATGGAAATAAAACTATACATCACTATTCAAATTGATTAAAAACCATCTAAATAAATCATTTGGATTATATTGATACAACATATTCCTATAGGATAATAATTACAATAAATGGTTGATATTGTTGACGAATAGAAATATCTTTAAAAAATATTTTTTTTAGGAAAATAACCTTTTCATTTTGAAAATAAACTTTTCGAAAAAAATTGAAAATAAATTTCTTTTAAAATAAACTCATAAAATTGTAAAATAATCATTAAAACATTGATTGGTCATGAAGGTCGGAAAACATTTTCATGTCGTATACGTTAAAATAAATATTCCTTTCACTATTTTAGTAAAAATGAAATGAAAATTGTTTTGAAATATATATGAAGATTCCTTTAAAAAATTAAAAAAAAGGTTAAATATATATTTAATAAATAATTTTTTTAATTTTTAAAATACTTTTATAATACATGGATTTGGAATAAAATTCATTTTCTAACCAAAAGTGAAATAATGTTTCATTTTCTTAAAAAAAAATTATCTATCATTTTAAGTACCAAATAGAGCATAAATGGTACTAATAATTAAAAAAACATGAGTGAACATAGGATATAAATTATATTGTTTTTAAAATAGAAATAGCAATTAATTCTCCCAAGGGATATGTAAAATAAAATCTTGAATAATGATTAGATGAAAAAATAAAACCTTAACACTTTAGTAACATCAGAATCATAAGACCTATAAAATAAATAACATTAAATGAAACCTTAAGTTCAATGAAGATAAATATATTCTTGATATAACATATCAAATGGTAAGTGTATACACCACAAAAAAATTAGTAGTGAATATGGAATATGTCTCTCATAATTAAAAGTCGGATGGGAAACCCTTACCTCAGGTTCGACTCCCCCATATGTGTATGAACATCATGAATAAAAAATATTGATTTATTATAAATTTATTAAATGAACATATTCATTTACATAATTCCATATATGATCATATTATAAAATTTTACCACCTTTTTGTTAATAATATATCGTTAATCTTATTATTTTGGGTGTTAATTTTCTTGTTTATCCAGTGTGTTTTGTCATGAAAGTTCCAGTTATTTTACAAATAATATAGTTCCATAATCACCAGAATGATATTAATTTTATTAATTTAATTTATTTATTAGATAAATCCTTAAAATATTACTAAAAATTGGATATATATAATGAATCACATCACTTTGTAGAGACGGTCGGTTGTACGTACGAATGATTGACGATATCATTCCCTTAATGGTGAAAGGGTAAGGAAAGGTATGATATATTAATATCAAATAATTTATATCATGTAATATATATCACATATATTCATTAAATTTATCCTTATTACTTTCCATGTAAAGAGTAATATAAAACGAATTACATTTCTTCGCGATGTGGTAGCCCGCCAAAAATATGAACGTTATTATCTTATTTTAAATGGAATAGAAAGTAAGAAGTGATATGTTATATTATATCTCCATAAGTATACTAATATAACACATATTATATATATATGAAATAAATCTATAATTATTTCTAATCGTGAGATGTTTTGATGGATGATGAGTTATATCAGTTTGTGAGGTCGTTTTCCGCCATAAACACAATTTGATGATTTAGATTCCTGTTAGATGGAACTGGAGATGGATAAATATTATTCCATAAAAATAAAGAAATATTTACATGGGATATAATTTTTTTATTATATTGTAAGTGTTAATACATAATTGAATCTCGTAAAACAAGATAAAAAAATTAATGAGCTTATTGAAGACAATTACCTTCTCTTAGAGAAACCTCCTTTAGATCCCTTCTTAAGGACTCTAGGGATGGTCTTTTAGGATGAGAATAAGCTATATAATTTTTGATAAGTATTTTAGGGAGAGATTTTTTTAGGTCATGGGTGGGACAGATAGCTTGATAGGTTTGTAGAAGTTAAAGGAGTGAGTGCCCTTTTATAATTGAAGTGGAGTGGGATTTTTTTAAATAATCAAAACTATTCAATAATGGGAAGTCACTCTCACCCCAAGTCAATCCAAAATTTATAATTAAAGTGTTATAATGATTATATGGTAGGTACATAATTCCAAAACACACAAAACACTTATTTTAAACATTTTTTTCCTAAACTTTTACATTTCCTTACTTTTACCATTTTAGTTTTTCACTATGGTAACTAATATTTTTTACCTTAAAGAATTATCATTTAAAAATAAAATAAAATGAGAATTTTTGGATAATTTTTACCCACCAATTATAAATGGGAAATAAAATTTATCTACTAAAAATATTATTTTTTATAAAAATTAATTTTAACATAAGTGCATGTAACGTGTAAAAACATTGCTTTAACCATAACCTTGGTAACACATTTTTCACTCATTATGGGTTAATGTAGTCATTGTAAAAGATCAATTCATCCATAAATGGTCCATATTTTATATTTTTAAATGTATAAAAAATAGTTTAAATAATATATGATTCTTTTTAATTTTAAATCATTTAATAAAATACATTTTATTATAAAATTCAATTAATGTAAAATTTCACATTATGCATTTAATTTGAATTTAAAACAGGAACCAGATTATTATGGAATTAGAATATATTATGTTGAAACCTGAATGAAATGATATATTTATTTAAAAAATTAATTTAACATAATAATTCGTTCAATTTGATTCATTTTGAATACGTTTAGTATCATTTATTTTATTTTTTATTAATTAAATAATTATTTGGTTTATGTTTCTTAAGAATTTAAAGTAATTTTATGATTAATAAAAACTAAAAATAAATTAACCTAATGCAATTAAATTTATAATTCTCAATATTACCATCAATATTCATTCGTATATTTCTTTTTCCTTATATGAACACATAATTTAAATTTAAAATCAATGAGGTGATATTTTGATTTTTTATTTACATAAATTATTATATTGGTAACATTAATGGAAAAGTTACCTACAAACTCATAAATACTGATCCTATGGTGATAATATTTGAAATATTAATAAAATTATTTTTATAATGTTTTTAGTTCATTTTAACCCTTATCTTTTTAGTCTAACCACAAAGTAAACTCTTTATAACCTTAACTACAGTAATTAATTTTCATAATTTTTAATATTAATTATTGTAAAAAATTAATCTAACATTATTATATAATATAATTTTTTTTATTCCAAATATATAATCCATTTTTTAAAATTCAATTCATATAAGTTGAAGTATTCAATTTAAAATTGAAGCCACAAATGTGGTGAAAAAATAGATTTCCTCAAGAAAAAATTCAAATGATTAAAATCTTTTTATTTCATATTTCTAATTGAAATAGATTAAAATGACCAAAATTATTTAAATTGTAACATAATTGGACTAATGTGGCTTTAAATCAAATTTTTGATATAATTTAACTTTTAAAATAATTTAAAAAAATGTGTTTTTTAATAAAAATCAGTAATTTCACTATTGATAAAAAACTAATCTTTTTTAAAAAATAAAAATGTCACCCAAATAATATTATTACATGTAGATTTTAATAAGTAATTTAGTTTTGTAAAATAAAATTTTTAATAAAAATTAAAATAATTTTATATTATTTATGAAAAGAGTGACTACTCCTCCTTTCAGAAAACATACAGTTTTTTAAAAAATATTTCTCTCTCTTTCAAATGGTTCTTATTTTATTTATAATAAATAGAAAACCATTGAATTTTTTTATACATTTTAAACCATATAATTATAATAATTTAGTTAATTATATTCAAATCCTCCAACTTAATAGGTTGTTTATAATGGTCACGTTTAAATAATAATATTTTCTAGAGTATCACATTATATTTAAACATGGTATTGAATGCATGGAAAGCTATCAGAGAGATCGAATTTATATATATATATACATATATTTTAAGTTCTTATAATGTTATGTTCTCTTATGATCATAGATTTTCATGTCATATACGTTATTGAACATGATGTTCCACTTTTAAGATCTATGGGTGTTTCACTTTGGAAGCACTTGTATTACTTTTTTTGGGATAAACATTTATTATTTATCTATATAATATTTGTCTGAATTAAATTCATTCATGAAATATTTAGTATAAATTTTACTAATTAATATCTAAGAACATTTATTCACATATGTTATGTACCAAATAAATTATTTGGAAACTAAAATTATAGAATCTCCCATAAAATAAAATATATTCCATGAAAATCTAAATGAATACTTCTACCATGTCATGAAAAAATAGTTTTATACACCATTAAAAAAATTTAGAGTGCTTTACACATTCCAAATGACATGGGAAGAATGTATAAATTTATATATTATAAGGTAAACATAGTCTTAGATTGTTTATCCATATCCACTTTTATTTAGTTATAACTGTAGTATCAATCTCTAAATAAATAAAACTTATGTCCTACTAAATTTTAAATAATTTTATCCATTTAATGATTAAGAAATTTTCTTTTATTGGTTATTTATCTAGATTCAAGTAGTCCATAAATACTCTTAATCCCATTTCTATCCTTTTAGGAATCAATTCAACATATTCATTCGTTATCATAGTAGAGCCTCTCTTCATTAGAATAGCATGTAATTTGTTTACCTATTCACTATCTATGATTAAAAATATAATTCCTATAACAAGGAGGTTTAAAAAATCATTATTGACTACCTATCTATTCAGTGGTGTGAGCCTCCATGGTTGTTTCTATATTGGTTTACTCCCTCTTTCCAAAAAAACTTTATGTGTGAAAATAGTTGTTTTAATTCCTTTGATGATAGAAATACCCCATGTGATTTTATGATTCCTTTTCATTAAATTTTTTATCAAGTTATCCTTTTGTTCATTTTTTATTAATTCATTAATTATAATTGGTAAGATATATTTAAGTCCCAAAAATATGTACCTTAGTGTTTGTGATAGTGGAATGAACAAAAGTATCAATGGTTTGAAATTGGAAGGGACTGGTTCCTGGAAGGAATCCATGAATAATATATTTTTCCAATGCATAAAATCAGCCTCTTCTTCATTCTCTAAATTGAATTTGTATTCATTGGTGTCCTCCAAATCATCAATGAGTTTAATTTTTTCATTTCTCTTATTTTTGTATAATCATGATTAATGGGTTATCATTAAAAGAAAATATATCATAAAAATACTATGATTTGGTTCTATACAAAATTGATGGATCTAAGAGGATCTTCATATGATGTTAATAATTGGAAGAAAACCCGTACATATCCTGATATACCGTCGACTTACTCAAAATGTACATAAAATTAAAAAATGATCATACATGAAATTATTATGTTGGGACCTCAATCTTCTTCTTCTATAGATAATAGTTTTTATATGATCACAAGAGCAGCAAATATATATTTCTCTCCATCATAGGTCATACATATACCTTTTTATCCTAGATCATATTATGATGATTCATGTATTTGTGATGGGGTGATATCACTTTCACTATGTGAAAAATAGTGTTTTGGGGATAATGGATCTATAAAAATATTTTCATGAAATAGATGATTACCAACCCTAACAAATCCACACACCAACAAGGGAAATCATTCCCTTTATATAGGAAGTTCTCTATGATCTTTGATAATAAAGATCATCAGTAGTAACATCATATCTTACTTCATATTGGGTTGTTATTCATTAAACTCCTTCAATTATTGTTATATAAGATTTAAATAATTCATATCATAGGTTAAAACTAAAGGAAAGAATATGGGGATTATATGGTGGGAATTTCATATAAAAATAATACACTATGTTGGGTGGAATACAGTGTCATGGTGCATCACATGAAATATATTATGTCTTCACAAATATATTCTCTGGCTCATGATTAAGGATACATTGGTACTAATATATCCTTAATTTTCATGAATCACATGCATGTATTTTATGTTCACATCTAAAAATATCCCACTTTCACTAAATTCCAATTACGACATTATGAAAAACATCATATCCAATTTTGAATAGGTCTTAACTCTTTTAGAAATGGTTTTTTCAAGATCTATTCAATTTGGAACAATCACTTTGTACAAAACTTAATCCCTATCTAGAGGCCTAACTATGTAACCCAATGGGACTTATTACCATTGTAAACAGATCTGAAATTACTATTTTATAGATTTCGTCAAAGAGTGGCCTCTAGGAATTCTTAGTGCTTTTCGGGATACTAAGGGTACTGGTCTGATCTCCATCAAATGTACTCATATCTTAATCAAAACCTTTTCACCAATAAATATATCATATACACAATATGAATACATATATTATCCTTTTTTATATAAAACCAAGTGACCAATAGATATGTAAACAAATAAATCTAGTATAATAAATCAAATTCATTCTTAATTCTCTATAAATTACTGACTGGGATGATGAATACATACCATGTCATTTATCTAACTAATAAATACACCACATCCCTCATCAAAGAATGTGACTACATTATATGTGACATGAATAAGAATGTCCAATAATTATCTCAATATATAAAAATAATGGTCTATATGTATCTACTCAACAAACAACTAGAAAAATATCATATTAGTAATTATCCAATGGATGACATGATCAACAACAAACTCTACCATTCCTAGATTATCTAATTCATAATGAATTTCAGAATAAAGTTATCAATGTAATGTTTTTATCATTCTTAGTATCTCACCAACCTTAGTGAAAAATTATTTATTACAAATATACACACCCTATGTATATCGATGGTTGTATGGCATTACATGCGATATAATTTGGTTGGTAAATCCAAGTAATAATCCTCTACATATTACCTAAGGAATATATTTTTCATATCTCATATAAAATACCTTGTAATAGGTAAATAATTATACTCACGATAACCATAGAATATCATCACAACCCATTATATTTAGTGATGATCATTGATTAGAGGCAACTCAATGTCATAGTTTGAGTTGATATTATCAATCCACCTTTCTTGTAAATAAAACTATTGAACATATAAATCAATTTTAAATGGATTTTTTATTTATTATAATATATTGATAAATTATGGAACCATACATCAATCTCTCAAGTATCATATACCAAGTGATTGTAAATAACTCTCATGCTTCTGATGAGATAATAGTTTCATCAATAGATATACTATATTTTGTTCATATCCATCCAAAAAATCTTTATATCACCCTTATCAATAATTTATCATATATGATGGCATTTTTGATGAATGTGTTTGGTCCATTGGTGAGACTGAGGTTCTTTATCATGATTAATAAATTCATTTCTCTAATAGTAAATGTCAATTTCTCCCTCAGTTCTATGAACCACTCCATGATTAGTAATGAATTTATTAATCCTAGAAACTTTATTCATGGAATACGGTGCAATGATATAATCTTGTTATATTTTCAATTATTCTGTGAAGGCACATTTGTATCTATTTCAACTAATAGCTCCACCATTTAGTTAAAACAAAAAACTAGATAGAGATTTCATATCATCTCTATTAGATTAGAAATCAAAATTTGTGTAACCCTTTACACAGATATCATCATTTCAACCATAGATCAAGAACATTTCCTTATTCCTTCTCAAGTACATACTAATTTTCTTTATAGTAATCGATTTACTCTCACTACGATTGGATTAATATTCAGAAGTAATTCTAAAAGAATAGGTGAAATTAGGCCAAGTAATAGCATACTTGATAAAACCTACAGAAGTTGTATAGGTAATTTTATCAATATTTTTAACTCTTTATAAGTATAATGAATTATTCTATGATTAGTTCCATGTAACACAAGTAAAAACCCATTTTTGAGTTCAATATACAAAAACTATTTGACACTTTACTAATAAAATAGTCCTGGTTGAGTCTAAGTAAACTCTCAGATCTATCTATATAGACTTTAATACTTAGTACGTATGCATATTTACCAATTTCTTTCCTTGATAATCACTAGGAAAAATATTCATAGGTACAAGTGTTAGTATATCATTTTTGAGAAGTAGCATTCCATCTAAGTACCAGATCTGGGACAATATTATACTCTCACTAATCAATTTTTATGCACAAGAATCATTCACATTATTCATAAAAATACACTTTTATTTCAATATAAAAATGAATATTTCAACTTTTAGAATCTTTCTTTATTCCATAAATATACTGTTACAACATGAACACCTAAGTAGTCTCATTGGAACTTAAAATAATTGGGTTTTATTAGCAACACATCCTCAACTAAATTCATACTTATGAAATAATTTATAAAGAACCATTTTATATATCTCATAATCAATGTATCCTGTTATAGAGAGAAATATATTAATGGACATTACGAATGCGATAGGTAAAAAGTTTTTTTGTATTTAATACCTTGAATTTTCTTATAAAATTATCCAACTAAGTGTTTTTTATAGGTAGACACTCTACCATCAATATCAGTTAGGTTTTGGAAAACCAACAAGAACCCATAAGGTTTAACCCCTTTAGGTTCATTCACCAAGTTTCGAACATGGTTAGTGTACACGTAGTCTTGTTTAAATTTCATCTCTTCTAACCATTTCTCATAATCAAAATCCTAAATTTCTTCATCATAGGTTTTATGTTATTCACCTATGAATATTACTTTAACATCATTAGATATGATAAATCCATATGTCATGATCTCTTCATAAATCCTGCCATACCTTCCATGTTCTAGTGTATCTTGAGTTGGTTATTCTCTTAGAACTCTTTATGGGATGAGATTAATCTCTACCTTTAATAACAATTCTTATTTTTTTGTTGTAATCTTCTCTAATTCTAATATCCCTACTAATGAATCCTCAAATCATGTGTTCCTTATAAAGAAAAATGCCACATGGATCCACAAACTCCTTGTGTTCAATTACACTGTATTAATAATTTCTAATAGTTTTCTTAAGATAACCAAGAAAAGAATTTGTTAGAGTTTTATTCAATATTATCATAATCCAATTGTCACATGAATTCTTCACATCCGAAAATCATTAGTAAAGGAATAATGGGATGTCTCCCGGTTCATATCTTATATGGTGTCGTTATAATTACTATAAAAGACGTTTTAGTAGAAATGGTGAAGCCTTAATAAAATAACTTCTTAATGAAATAGGTAGCCCACACTAAATCATCATGGATGAGACTATTTCTAATAAGGTATGATTCCTCCTCTAATATGCAATGGTCCATTTTGTTGTTCTATGATGAGTGAGTTGTGAAACAATTCCACAATTCTTCATATCATCAATGAATTCATTAATCACCTATTAAATAGATATATCTAATTAAAAATTCATGGTAAATGTTTTTAGTTGATTATATACTTAGTTTTAGTAATATTTAAAAATTTCAAAACATTTATATTTGTGTCTCATTATAAACACATACCCTTGCTGCTAAAGACATTGGTAAAGGATACAAAGTACCTAACACCATAAATATATTGTGTTATCATTAGTCCACATACATAAATTTTCATTATATATAATAGTCAATTATTCATTTTACCTATTCCACTAGAAGGTAATTTTTCAAATTTTATAATAAAAAATGGTCAGAATTTTCAAACTATACGTTATGGAGTGGTTCCAATAATCCATCTTTATGGAGTATTTTGATGTGTTTCTCATTTTTATGTCCCTGGAAACAATTCCAAAGGTAGGGGAATATAATCAACCATTACCTTATTATTATAAATTTTATAAACATGATTAACCATATTTAGAATAAAAAACCTTTTCACATATTCTAGATGCGAGAAAACATCTCATTTGAAGATATATATATATAGAACAACTATTATTCTTATTAATGATTTATAATACCTTCTTGTCCAAAAACATATACATAAATCAGAATTTTTTAGGGTGGGAACATAAACAAAATTCTCTAATTCTAGGAAAATACATTGGGTACACTTAGAGAATAAGTGATGACTTTCAATGTAAAATCCATTTCATTATTGCCAATATATAAATCTAATTCTCCCTTTATGAATTCTATCATATCTCTAATTCTGGTTTTACTAGTATAAATATGTGATACACACGTGATGTATAATAACCATGAGTCAGAGTTAGTGGAATTGATCTCTATACCATTTATATTCAAATTATTTTAATTCTTCTCTTTGAGGATTCTCATGTACCCTAGACACCAATCTATTACTATTCTATAGGTTAAAACAATAAGGGATCTCAGGGTGATTATAATCCATAACGTATAAAAAATATATATCTACGGGTGAGAATCATGTATTTTGAATTTTAATTAAGTTCTTTTAACAAAATTACACCCACTAAAAATTATGATAAGAAAAAACATTTATGTTTAGTTAACCAAGATCCATATTTCATCATGGATTAAAAAATCCATTCCTATATCAGGAAAAAACATCCTCAAGCATAACATATATGATACATGGATATCTTAGTAGACTAAATTATTTATCTATATCCATTATATTGATTTACTCATATCTATTCCTCAAGTATCCTAACCATTATGGTTTCCAAGATTACGTAACCTAAAAAAACCCAAAACAATGAACCTAACTATTTGGGTCACCTATTAATTTCTTTACATGAAAAAGATAATCCATGGGCACCTATCTATTAGGTTCACTCATACTAAATGGTCAAGGTATTGACAAGTGTCACAATGGAAATAATCAAAAGCATATTATTTTTGAAGGGTTTTATTTAAAATGTGTATCCATTTAGTATACATAATATTCATATTAACATCATAACTATTACACCATATGAATTTTTTCCCATGTTGTATACCTTTGTGTACACATGTATATAATGATTTAGTTTTCAGAATACCTTCTCCATCCCCCAAATTAATGTGTTCACACCACATTAATTTGTAACACATTACACAACCCGTAAGTTATTATATTCATTTTAAAAAAATAAATGTATATTCATACATATATAAATGTATTTCATGCATATGGTAAAATAAAATTTCATGTAAATGGATAGAGTTCTATGGTAATTTAAATCTATACATGTGTAATCCTATAGCATCAGATATCCAAGCCCTAACCTATCTATAACAAGTCTTAATCCTCTTGGTCTATGGGTATTCAAACCCCAAGTCCCTATCTCTAGGGATACTTTTATCAATATTTAATTCAATTAAAAATATATCTTATAGTAAATATTCACAATCTATATTCATAAATTATTCTAAAAATTATAACTTTAAAAAAATGATAATGTTGATAAATACTAGAACTTATTGAATAATATAAAGGATTAAATAATTAAATAACCCTTTATTGTAACATGTAATATATATATTTGTGTGAATATTTATATTTATTTTAAGATTTTATAAACATATTTTATCAGTCCTAACACATATCATTTATAAATAATTTTCAAATAATAAGTATAATTAATATTACAAATAAATAGATATTTAATTTATTTTTTGGAAAATAAGTGTCATTACTTAGTTATCACACCCATGTAGAAATCTTTCATAGGTACAATGACCATGCTCAAGGGTAGGTTAACTAGGAGTGGTACAGGGTATGAAAGAGTGGGTCAGTGAAATCTTGTGAAGTTCAATTTGGTGCTTGTTAAAATACAAGATGAAAGGAAACAAGGGTAAAGTGGACATAGAATGAGGTTCCTATATAGGATTTCAATAGAAAAACTTAATTAATTAAGGGTAATGAACAAGCTCCCCATTGATATAAAGTCTGACGTGCGATGTATTCATTATGGAAGTGTTCATATATGAAATGGGAATTATTTAAGAACGCATGCTTCATGTCATGTATAAAATCTACATGTCGTTAATGGAATTATATAGTACCATAATTTATTGTCAATCCCTCTTGAAATGGAATTAACACTCAACACAACCTTAAATAGAGAAAACATTATTCTCTATTTTACATGGATCACAACCCAAGAAACATTTCACAATAAATACTATTATGCTATAACCTTTACATTTGTTAATAGCACAAAAAAAATTTCACTGATTATGAATGAGTATATGATATTAAATTATCATATAACATACCATCATGTGAGGATAAGTGAGTTACAATGTAAAAACATAGTTTTATTTATCTATGAAAGTAACAAACTTTTTTCATCAGATTTGGTGGATTAGATACCACCGATAGATCTTAAGTGTTTGTAATTTGTTGATAGAAAAATAAATAAAACTGATACAACACCCAATATACCCACTATAGAATCAATATTTCAGTAAAAAAATATAGTATACCTGAAACTCCCATGCAATGAACTACATATTCTTCTTGGATGTTGTATGTTTTATAGATGATTATAAAAGAAGAAAACATAGAATCCATAACTCTACTGGTAATACAATGAACTTTGGATCCACGATCAAATTGTGTGGACTATCATATGAATGGAAGGGTATTGTCTCCTTCACTATGTTAAAAATGATGTGTTTGTAAGAGGGTATCTATATAAATATATTTATGAAAATAATTATTGTCATCAACAAAAACGACATAGACTAATGAGGGAACTAATTCCTTTTATATATGTAGTTCTCAATTATCTCTATTAAATAATATAATTAGAAGAAACATCATATGTTACAACCTCCTAGTGTGTTTTTCACTTAACTCCTTCAATGAATGTTATACATTCTTTAAATAATCTACCATATGGATTAAAACTGAAAGAAAATAATCAGGGTTGATGTGGTGTTAATTCCATGAACTAAGTCGACACTACATTGAGCGATGTTTAGGCTCAAGATATATCTTATATATAAAAATATGTCACTACTGGAAAACTAACCTTTACCAACGGTTTGGAACCATTGGTATAGGGCTCGAAACCATTGGTATAGTCTATACCAACGGTTTGGAGAACCGTAGCCAAGTAAGCCGTTGGGATAGGTCTATACCAACGGTTTTCCAAAAACTGTTGGTATAGAACTATGCCAACGGTTTTGGAAACCGTTGGTATAGGTAATTTGAAATCTATACCAATGGTAATGGAACCGTTGGTATATAAATTCCAAAAATAAAACATCCACTAGTATTTGAACCCAGGACCCCTCGTTTATCATTGAACGACTCAACCACTAACCTAACATGACTTTTGTGATCATAATTACATAAATATATATATGTATTCTCATAAATATTTTAAATTTTGATTTATATAATGTTCTCGGTACGAAGGTCTGATAAAAAATGAAAGTACATATACCAACGGTTGTTAAAACCGTCGGTATAGGTCTTTGGTTGAGATTTTGATTCTGTGAGTTGAATTTTGGGGCCACTTTTCCCAACGGTTTGGCCAAACTGTTGGGAAAGGTGGCATATTTGGGGACCTTTCCCAACGGTTTGGCCAAACCGTTGGGATAGGTCTACCTTTCCCAGCGGTTTGGCCAAACTTTTGGGAAAGGTGGCCAATTTGGGGGCCTTTCCCAACGGTTTTTGAAAACCATTGGTATAGAAGCGTTGGGAAAGATCTAATTTCCAGTAGTGTGTCAGAACCAACATATTCTTGGGCTCATTATTGAGGATATGTTGATACCAACATATCCTTAGGTCATATGCATCACATGAATGTATTTTAATTTCACATCCAACAATCACATATTTCATGACATCAAAGGTAAACCGTTCATTAATAAATAAAAAATAATTCATCCATGGTTGATGTTAATCCATACCTTTTTAGTTTTTTGGAATAATATCTCAAGTATAATGAGAACATACCCTTATTATTCAATTTTGAGTTTCAAAAGTACAATGAGTATTTTTAATTATCCTGTCGTAACAAGAATATATTTAGGAATTACAAGGGGTACTTCACCAATCCATCTTCATGTTTTTGTGCTACTCATGTAAGATTTGGTTCATCCAATCCCAATTTTTTAAACACAATTAAAAGTAATAGATTTACTCCCACACCCATGTCATATAGTTCCATCATGAATGTAAACTATGTGATAGTGAATAAGATTGAAAATCTATTTGGATATCTCATATTTTTATGGAATGTCCATTGAATGACTATTGATCATTTTTTATTCAATGATATGACTCCATAGTCCTCTAGATTTTTATTATTTGATAGTAAATACTATAATAATGAATCATAATATAGTATTTAATAAATACCTTCAATAGAAGATATATCGATATGAAGTTGTTTGAAAATTCATTGAACCATATAATATTAGATCACCGCTCTCCCTTTCATTTTTACTCCTTAAAAATATGAATAGGTGGTCTATATGGCTCAAGATTTTTATATTCTTCCTTCACCACCTCATGAACTTATTTTCTATATTTTTGTGACTTATTACTCTCTTTTAATTCTTCACTTCTCTTCTACTTCTCAATTTAATTTTTCTATTTCACTATTAAATTTTCTTCTTACTTATTAAATAAATCCCCTTCCTCTATTTTATTATTTAAGTTGAACTATCTCTCACTATGATGTGTCACATCTATCACATCACCCATTGGATTATACTTTTTTTATCTTGTAATGTACCTGGTAGTCTCTATGGTAATTTTTATGTTATTTTCCCTAATTGGTGCTTGAGGTTGAGGAGAGTGGATTAAAGATTCATTAGAGAGAACTATTGGATTTTCATCAACTAATCTGACTTATGAATGAAGGAATTGATCTTGTTTTTTATGGATTGGTTTAGGGGTTGGGGTGGTTGTTGTTTAAATTGTTTTAGAGGCTGATTAGTTTGAGGTTAAGGGTTGGGAATGTTTAAAATGGTAGAAGAGATTGAAGTTGAGGATTGTATCTTCAAAAACCTTGTTTTTCATGAATATTCATCTACCTTGATGTGAGTTATAGCCCAAATTTGGTGGTACATTGGGTTGAATCGACCTCCCTTAGTTGTAGGAAATTTGGAATTATCAAGGGGATAATTTATAACTAACATAGTTGTGATCAAATTGTGATAGTCCTTTAAACTATCTAAAAAAATTGGTATACAGGTTTTCTTATACATATATAATAGGGAAATGAAATTGGTGAATATGATAATTGTTTTGGATGTTGGAGTTAGTTCCCCAAAACCAATTTCTATGTACATTATGATATCATGTATTCATAGTTTTGAATATTAATAAACTTCTTATCACAACATGATTGTTCTTCTGTAAAACATTGTATGTGATAATTTCCCTAGAGTAGTTGTTGCTCTAAAAGGTCATAGAAATTCCCCATTATGATAAGAACCCTTATGTTTTTTGAAACTACTCTTAATTATATGTTCTATAATTGGATGATATCATTTTAGGGACACAAAATGATATAGGCTATCAAGGGTGGAGACTCATAGGACTTTGATGCACCTTCTCAAAGTGTAATCCCTTGGTAATATCCAGTAGAACATTATGAGAACGGGACATGCCTGTAGAAAATAAAAAAGTATAGGTGTCATTGGATGTTCCTATCTACGGATGTGTTCATTGGTCCTTAGACTCTTATATTGTTATTAATAATTTTTATGATTCACGTACTTTGATGTATTGATGAAAATAGTGATGATAGATGTTCACAATGAGTTATGATACGTTGGGTGTGTCATGAGTAATATTTATTTAATGAATAATGTGATAAAATATTTATCCCTTCTATTCTTTAACAGAAGTTAATATATCGGGCCCTACGATGGAAATGATATAGTCAAAATAAATCCAAGGCCATGGTGTTCTATAGAAAAGTTCTATTTTGGAAAATTCAAATAATGAAACATTAATACATAGGCTGATGGCATCGACATGCAACCTACTTGATTTTATATATTGAGATAAAACGATTATATGACATAATAAGCATCCGTATAAGGTAGTATGTCATTACAGCTTTAACTTCTTTCCATTTGGATTCCTTGGTGTATTTTGTGACACAACCCATGGACTTTTGGCTACCTTTCCAAATGCCACTAAGAAAGAGTCCTAAATGGTCGCACACTATGTGTATCCATAGTCTCAATTTAATAATTTATTATTATTTATTAATTAAAAATTTGAATAAATATTATTACAACATGTGGTTTAATGATTATTAATTCTTTCATGATCATAATTATTTTGTAAGCCGTTATTCGAGAGAATATAATGTGAGTATAATATTTAATAGATGTTTATCTTCTATTTAGTGAATATAATATTTATTTATTGGAAAATAATTTAGTAATATTTATTTAATAAATAAATATATATTATTCATGGTCTGATAAATATTATAGAGGAATAACGGTCTGGGATTTTAGGTCTGGTTAGAAAATAATAATAATTTAATATTATTTAATTAAATAATATTTAATTTTAGTTCTCAATTTAATCCCATGTTGATAAATAATAATATTAAAATTATCATTTGGAAAGGGGTTTTGGATAGGATTAAATAACTAATTATGGGTACAAGTGCAATTATTTTATTTTAACTCAACTATTATATAAGCCTAATTATGATATTTTCTCAATAGAACAACTCTCTTTTTTTGGGTTTTCCACAACAGAATTAGATAATTCTTTCAAACCCTTGAGATATCTCTTCTCCAAGATTTCTCCAAAGAATAGAAAGAAATATTCCTCCACCAGATCAAGGAGAACACTTCAAAAGCAATTCTCATAGTTATCAAAGGTAGACAATGTAATCATAAGGATATTCCATGCTAGAACCCAGAGATTCCTTCGATGAAGTCTTGAGATTCATGGAACATGTGTGGATTGCCTCAAGGGGGAATTTGTACATGATTACTACAATACAATAACATTGAATTTCAGATCTCTTACCAGATCCATCAATGAAGAAAAAATTCCATCAAGGCAACTATTATTTAATTAAATTATTTATAAATAAAAGGTGATGATCCTCTCTATCTGGTTCCAACATGATTTATGTTTTTTACCTTCTTTGATTCAATTCTGTTGAACATGTCATTTATCTTCATGTAGATCTCAAATAGATCATTGAACATGAAAAAAGAAAATTTTCTCACCCCCATCACAAGCTTTCGTTGCACCTAGAACCTTCATGTTCTATAAAAGTAGTGAAATAATTATTTGTAATTATTTAAATATCATTAGTTATTTACATGTTTTAATTTACCGATTCAAATCATGTTTAATCATTCTTTTAATCTGAATCGTGATATCTGCTTCTTCCTTCTTCATTTCTTGTAGATCTAATCACTTTGGTTAACTTAATGAATGAAATAAAATTAAAGATCTCATCTGGAAGTGACAAGGATTATAGATAGATAACATAGGAGTACACACTCTGTACTTGTGGTCAATGCATCAGGAATTAATTCAAAAATTAATTCAAACTGTGTGCATTGATTACATGTGGTGCATTACATACCATACAACGTGTGTTTACCAGGTTAGGTTGGTTGACAACAAACTAGATTACACTCTGTGTAGCCTACATACATGGCATGTAGTCCCTTTTTGAGTCATAGAAGGGTTGTGTATTACCATACAGGACCTACCTCAACAGTGACCATGTAATTCATAGATCACATGGTGTGTAGCCCATTGGACAAGTTGCATACTCCATTTTTTCAAGGAACGATTTACATGTCGAGTCCCTAGGCGTGTACCTCAGTTATATGGTGATAGATATACACACCATGTAGTTAGGATACACACGTTGTGTACTTATACCAAATTACACATATTTAAATTTTATTTATTATATTATGTACACATTGAGACATGTTCTGGTGTGTGGTCATTAATTTGATAGGACATTCCATGCGATGGGTTTTAATATATATATATATATATATATAACATCTATGTAATGATTGGATCTTCATATCATGTATGATTTGTCTTATAGTAGTTACTCTATGTGCATTACAACATGACATGTTACAGAAAAAACATGTAATTGTTGTGATCATTAAGTTGACACTACACATCATGAAAGTAAATGATAAGTTCTATATGCTACATGACTCAAATAATATACAAGTATATATGTATAATACATGTTGGGTAGATTAAGATAGGTATTCACTGTAATTCCTCCAAGGTAAATTTATACACACTGATGTGGCCTTAATTTGACTCAGTTTTCCACATCTTTTTATTTAATTTTTAATGATTTAATTAATTAATTTTACACTTTTTACTAATTTTTTATACTTTTGTACTTTTATAATTAGATTTATTAATAAATCGATTTTTATAACAAATTATGTATTTTTAGTCTTTAAAATATTTAATGTAATCTTACTTTACATTTCTAATTTAATAATTTAGCAATTTGTTTTGTTAATTTTAATTTTCTTATCTTTTTGATAATTTTACATTAATATTAAATAATATTTAAGGTTGTGGTTGAAGTCTCATTTTATTATTAAAGTAAAGACCTTTGTTTACTGGGTATGGGGAGACCCATTACATATCCTGAAGGCCCAAGGCCAAGTGGCCATAATATAAGGCTTGAAAGCCCATTTTTTGGCCCAAAGGGACCTTCGGTGAACAGTACTGCTACAGTACCCGGTCTACTGCAATACCTGCTACAGTACCACCACTGCTATAGTTCCTACTATAGTGTCACTGCCCCTATAGTGTCGTCACTGCTATAGTTCCGCCACTGCTACAATACTGCTACAGTGTCCCAGAAATTTGTCCCTCCTCGAATTTGATCCCGTGTCTTTTGGATGCCATGTAAGAGCATGTTCCACTTAGGTGCAGGCTCATTGGCAATTAATATTAAATAATCATTTTATCATTTTATTTGAAAATTAATCAATTTAGTTTTTTATTTTATATTTTATATCATTTAATTTAGGTTGATTTAAATAAATAATAATTAATAATTTTTCTATTAAACAATTCAATTAGTTTTAATATATTTTAAGAAATTGAGTTTTAACTCAATTAAATGGTGTGTTTTTTATTTTTTAGTTTTTATCTTGTTAAATAATAAATTAATTTAGTATTTAAAATTTTTATTTCTTTAGTGGTTTGAGTTTATGTAATAGATCAAGTTTTTAGTCATTGGTGCCACCATTCCACACTCGTGCCACCGTTCCACTCCCCTGCTTTGTTTTGCCACTAACGGTAACTCATTTAGTCATCGACGCAGTACACTTTCACTCACCGATATCCCTTTTAATAAAATTATTTAACAAATTTTAAGTTTAATCTTTTATTAATTTAGTTTAATAATAATTCAATTTATTAATAAAACTTCTTGCATCCACTTAAAAATGTAATTCTAAACCATTATTCTAATTTAGTTAATAATCCCGTTTTGTTTTAATTACATAACTCCATTTTGTCTTTTAATTTAAGTTTAGGATTTTAGTTTTATGTTTCTCATTAAATAATTATCATTAATAAACTTATGTTTTTATTTAAGTTTTTATATTTCAAATCAAATTTTACATTATCGTTGCCACCGATACCGTCGTGCTCAACAGTGCCACACCCTACCACCTACATCCTCACACTGACAACCTTTCTTTGTCTCACCGATAACTATCGGTGAGACATCCTACCAATACGTCTCCCATGGCACTGATACCAACATGAAACATCTGTCTCACCATGGTTCACCTTTTATATTTCCCTTGCTACCCATGATTACACCTCCCTTTCACAGCATTGGTGCCACCGACGGTTCCCACTATTGTCACCACCAACCCCTTCATTGTCGATCTCTCACTGCTTGCTCCATTTTCTTCCTTACTCCCTTCTACCAATACCATTGTTTTTGTCATACAGATTCACCTTTCTATCGACGCGTCCTCAGCATCATTCGTTGCATCGTGAGCTGTCATGGTGCATGGAGCTAAGATGGTCGTAGCCAGCTTCTTCGGGAAGTTGAACACAGGATCCCCCCCATGCACCGAGATTGGGGGAGAAGAAGATGATAATATGAAAAATCTAAATAAAAAATTAAATAAAAAATATAATTAAACTATAATATTACATAATAATAATAATAAAAATAATAGTAATAATTAACATTAATAATATTAATAAATAAAAATAAATTAAATAAATTAAATAATAACATTAAGATTAATTTCAATTAAATAAATTATAAATTAATAAAAAAATTTAAACATAAATATTAATAATGATTAATTATCAATTAAATTCATCATCCAAATAATACTTAAATATTTAATTATTTGTTATAATTTAACTTTTATAATTAAATAATATCTATTTTAATAAAAATATTATTTCTTTATAACAATCCAATTTTTAAATATAATAACTTATTATCAATAATAAAAATATAATAACTGAACAAACAATATTAAATTAGAAACATACTATTCTTATATAATATGTTAATAACAATTAACTTTTTAATGATAAAAACATGAAATTAAATTTTCTTCGTCTTTTTAACTGTTTTATTTTGTTTTTTATTATACAGGTTCATTCAAGAGGCAAAAACCATCCAAATTCATTCAACTAACTCGCGATAAGTTAGTTACGAGGGAAAAGTTAGTACGACATGTCATTCATGTTAGAACGCATGTGCGCGGTGCAACATTGAAGAACACTTGAAGTTGGTGAAAAATGGTGGTGACGTGCAGCAGATGATATTGGGTTTAAAGGAAAATTAAAACCTTAATTTAAATAGAACACTCTTTCATCATTCCATGATCACATCAGATGAGAGTGAACGCTCATTATAACATTTGATGCTGACATCTCTAGAGAGCAACACTCTGAGGAGACTCCCAGGAGACGCGAAGAGCAGTGTTCGAGTTGTAGGAGCCAGCAGTGATACATGAACTTCATCTTAGAGGAAAGATCTTTATTACTATGTTTTAATTTATCTACACTATATTGTTTTTGTTAAATTGTATACTATCATAGGTTCATTTCTTTTGATCGGGTATTTTGATTTTTTACTGGTTAATAATTCCTTTTCCTTCATCCAAATTTATTCCAACAAGAATTAGAAACTTCCAGAGAGATTGAATCTAATTTTTGAAACATTAATTAAACCTGAACCTTCAAGCACTAAATTTCAAATCAATGATCTTTTGGTGAAAATGATAATTTATGCTTTTTTTGGAAACTTTAACATAAAAAACTTCAGAAACCTCCGGTGAGGTCATTTCTATTATTATCTTTAAATTAGATTGCTATATGTAGTTTTTAAAGAGGCGAAACTCAAGAACTATAATACAGAGTTTTAAGTATTTTTGAGAGGAATATTTAACCACTTTTTCTAAGGTGTGAATTCAATCTAATGAGGAATCATTTTTATAAGCAGTAGATTTCAATTCACCCGAGCTTACTTTTTTATCAACTCGCAGTAATCCTATTTACTTTTTTTTATTTTTATTTAGCATTGTTACGTTTTGTTTCTTCATTCTCCAGTTTAGTAAATAGGAAATTTTTAGAACTCTTTCATTACTTCTTTAAACGAAATATAAAAAAAAGTAAAAAGTAAAAAAGTAAAAAAAAAAATCCCCCACTGTTGACAATAGTGGTGGTTGTTAAAAAACCTTAGAGCACTCACCTGCCTTCTCTGTGGATCGAACCAACACCACTGTGCTAGTATAGGTTAATAAATGTATTTTTGAGGGCTGTGATGACCTCCAGCCACACCATACATAGATAATTTAAAAAAATATTTAATTTGATTAAATATATAATGGATGAGAATCTCAAGGAAATTCGAATGAGAATTAAGATAAAATAATTTATTAAATAAATATTATAATTAATTGATTTCAGTGAGATTTATCTTACATAAGAATGATTGAGAATTTAATGCTAGTTTTATTATATGTGTTATTTATTATATTCATGTGGATAATCAAGCGAAAATACTAGACCATTGTTTGAGATTGATTTCATTTTAATTTATTATTAAATAAAATTTTTGGCATGTGTGCCTTATCTCCTATTATTATATAGGGAATGCATGGCGATGTTTTATTTTTCTATAAAACCTTCTCCCCTCACCTATGTGTGAGTAAAATCATATGTAATAGATGGAGTTCTCCAGCTAGTGGAGGCAATTCAAGTTAGAATCTAGGGAAAAACCAATCCAAGAGAGATGCATTGGTGGACTGGTGGAAAGATATAACGTGAACCTTAAATGGTTCAAGGTGTATTTCCCCTAGTTCTAAGGTTAGTTTATCAACCGCAAGATAAAATAACTACTAGCAGGTCATTGGATCATACTATAGTAGGGTACTGTAGCAGTATTGTAGCAGCGGCAAACTGTAGCAGCGGTAGCACTATAGCAGTGGAGGCACTGTAGCAGGAACAGTAGCGGTGGTGGTACTATAGCAGGGACTGTAGTAGACAGGGTATTGTAGCAGTACTATTCACCAAAGGGCTATTTGGGAAAAAAAATGGGATTTTAGGCCTTGTAATCAGACCACTTGGTCTTGGACCTTCGGGATATGTAATGGGCCTCCCTCTACCCAGTTTGAAAGAGGTCTTGGATTTAAATTATAAATAAGTCTTCAGCCCCAACCTTTAAAAATACTAGTAAAATCTCATGATCATATTGCTTTATTATTTTATTTCTATTAGTTTCATGATTATTTCATTACGGATATTTTGTTTCAATCACATAAATTTATGAAATTAAGGAGATTGCAAGAAAGAACTAAAATAAATTTTCTTACACGTAAATATTATCTAAAACATGGTTAATCACTTAAGTAAATCCACTTAATATTAATAATCATGCAATAAAGATAATAATTGGAAATTTACACATTGAGGATAAAATCACATAATTATATATGTTAAGTTGGTATAGCCTTCAACTACTTTGGTTAAAATCGAACCATAGTTCAAAGTGCTTGACTAACCAAAGATGGGGTACTTTAAATTATCTGGTAATTCTAACTTAAGGTTTTGGTTTGACATAACTTATTTTACATCAAGGGTTGACTATCAAAGTTGTACTTTGTCAAACTAAGAGGAAAGTGTTGAGGAAATATAACTTAAGGATTTTAGGATTGGGTTGTCAACTCAATAGATTAAGAAACTATGAGTTAATGCAGTTGGAATATGGAATGCCTACCTAAAACCATTCATGTTTCTTGACAAAAAAATGTTGGGATAATGAGAAGGGAAATATATATCCTTGGCAGTATAATATCCAAGAAACAAGATATTCCAAATCCATTGGTGAGGGCTATTAGGTTATGATAAAATAGTTGGAGACTAATAAATATAATATTTATTAATTTATTTGTCTAAAATTTATCCGATAAAGTAATAAAATTATAATTATATTATTTGTAGAAACAGTAATAAAAATGATATCAAACATATCATTGTGATCTATACTTGAGAAGGAAAACCTTATAATTGTCCCAAATTTCCATGAATGTAAAGTTGCCTACATGTAATCCTTCAGAATGAAAGGAAATTCTATTTGTTGAAAAAAATATTTTCCTAAGGAACTTGGGAATGAGGCTAATGATGATGAGTTAAAAATATATGAGAAACATTTTAATGATGCTACATATTTTCAATGTTTCATTCTATAATCCATGTACGATGATATTTTGAACAAAATGTGGATATGGATGCCTACAGAATGATGTATCACCTTTAGGATCTCTATTAAGAGAAGGTGATACAAGAGAGATATTAGATCTCAAAGTCTTTGTTCATAACTAATATTGGAGAGTCTGCGCCAGCTGGGCCTTATGTATTCCATATTATTGGCTACATTGAATGCTTAATCATCATAGGGATTAAATTCTTGGATGAGTTTTATACAGATCTCATACATTCATAGCTTCTCAAGACCTTCTCTAGTTTTATATTTAATTATCATATAATCAATAATAAGAAGATTCTTTTAGAACTTCTTAAATTAATTGGATAAGTGGATAAGGAAACAGGGCATGAAAAAACCACCGGTTCATATGGTGAATAAGAAAATGAAGAATAAGGAAAAGGGTCCCAACACTTATAAACAATCTAATGCTACCAAGCACCATCCTTCCAAGAAGAGGAATATCCAAAGGCATAGAATGAAAAAGGAGGTAGTATGTTTTGTATATGGAAAGTCAATCCACTGAAAGAGAAACTATACCTAAAAGCAAGGGGAAACTAAACGTGACATCATTATCAAGTGTAATCTTTCAATATCTACACATTGGTATTAGATTTATCTTGTGGGGATAACATATGCATTCAAATGTAGGAACTAATTATATTCTGAAGTATTTCTAGAGGAAAGGTGGATTTGAGAGCTGCTAATGGTGAAAGGTTGGATGCTCTGGCCATTGGTGACTACCACCTTTTATTTCCAATGAGAATTATTTTGTTTTTAAAATATTCCTATTATGTACCTATGATCACCAATAACAAAAAATCTATATGATTCCTCAATACAAATGGGTTTATTTCATGTTCAGATATAAAATATTCTTATTTATAAATAAAACACATGTTATGGAATAGAACATTTAAATAATGGTATTTATGTTTAAAATTATGAAAACCAAGTGTTCAAAAATTATAATGAATCAAGTTCACATGAATCATATAATACCCATATTTGGTGTCATCATCTTGTTCTTGTAAATAAGAATCATTCGACAAAGCTCTATTAAGATGGTTATTTAGGCTCTTCTAAGCTAAAACCACTTGAAATATTTCATGATCTTTTACATGAAAAAATGACAAATCCAAAATTTCGTGGACTAGGTGAAGGGGTCACATAACATCTAGGATTGGTACACACTGATGTGTGTGGACCATTTCATGTTGAAGATAGAGGTGGATATTATAACTTCATTATTTTTACTGATGACTTGAGTAGATATGTAAATATCTACTAGATTGGGTATAAATCAGATTCCTTTGTGAAATTTAACAAATTCAATAATGAAGTATAGAATCAACTTCATGATAAGATAAAGAAAATTTGATTTGATCAAGGTGGTGAATATATTAACATAGAGTTCATAAAATTTCTATGGGATTCTAGGATTCTATCTTAGCTCACTCCACCTTATACACGACATTGGAATGGTTTTCCTGAATTGAGGAACCATACCTTATCAGACATGGTAAGGTCAGTGATGATTCATACAGATCATTCATTGTCATTTTTGGAATATTCATTACAAACTATTGAATACACATTAAACTGGGTTCAAAATAAGAGGCAAATAGAATTACCTTCGAGTTAGGTAGTGAAAAGAAACTCATTTTGTCATATACGCACGCATAGGGATTTTGTTGGAGTTGGTGGCCTAGAACCAAATATTTTGTACTTTATTCATTAATAAATACCTTATAACATCTTGATTGCTCTTTTGCGTGACAATGCATGTGATAATGTCCTAAGGACAACTGTTGCATTAAAGGGTCATAGCGGATCCCCGCTATGATGAGAACCCGGAAGTGCCATAACACTATTCTTGAATATATGTTCTATGGCTGGAGGATGTTATTTGAGAGACACAAATAATACAGTCCATTAGGGGTGATGACTGAAAAAACATTGAGGCACCTTCTCATCATGTGTGCCCTTGGTAATATCCCGAAGGATATTATGAGAACAAGACCCGCTAGTAGGAAATCCAAATTTCATAGTGTCATTGGATGTTCCTATCTATGTATGTGTGTATTCGTCCTTAGACTTTAATATTATTATTAATGGGTATTACAACTCTCACACTTAGACATATTGATGAAAACTGTGACGACACACTGTTCGTAGCGAGGTAGGATATGTTGGGTGCATCACGAGTGGTACTTCATTAATATATTATGTGAGAAAGGATTTGTACCTTATATTCCATAATGGAAGTAGATATCTCAGGCCCTTTGATGGAATTGATAGAGCCTAAATAAATCCATGTCCATGGTAAGGTATGGGCGAGTTCAATTTCGGGAAGTCAAAGAAAGAATAATCGAGAACATGGGTCGATGGCACCAGCATGAAACCCGCTTGATTAGAGATATCGAGACAAAGGGATTAAATTACACGTTAAGCGTTCGTATGAGGTGACACGTCAATGTGGTGTCAACTTCTTTCTCTTGGGTTCCTTGACCCGTTGATAGACAGTAATCATGGACTTTAGGTAACCCCGCCTAATGCCAATGAGAAAGAGGCCTAGAGGGTCACACACTAAGTGTATCCAAGTATCTCAAGTAGAATAAATATTATTACCATATGTGGTTTAATAATTATTCAAGGAAGACTAAATCGATTTAATGTTGTAGGAATAATAAAATGAAAAACAATATATACATGCCGTGTACATTGAATGTACACACTGTGTAGTTTTCATTTTGGAAAGGAAATGAAAAACAAGTACAGGCCGTGTCGTTTTTTTTTTCAGTCGGGATTTTGAGGAAATAATACTGTTTTATTAAATGATATTAATTATAATCAGTGTGGGCACATGTTAAGGAATTAATGATTCTACATGGGAGTTTTCAAAAAGAGTTAATGAAATAAATAAAACATGTAACATGTTTATTTATTATCATAACTCTATAACCTCAAACCTGATTATAAATATTCTCACAACCCCAACACATTTCCATGAATCGTTGTGCACAACAATTCTGGAAAATTTTCTCAAGGCTGAGAGAACTCCTTCCTCTAAGAACACTCTCAAGATTGAGAGAGATCCTCCTCTATAGGATCAAGGCGATCTAAGGAAGACAAAGCAAGCAAAGGCTTCTCTACGCTAGCACCTGAAGATTCCTTTGGCGGTATCCAGAGATACGTGGTGCATGTGTGGATCACCGCTAGAGGAAGTCTACACTTGGCTTCTATGACAAAATAATAAATCACATCGAAACGTGACTGGAAAACATCAATGAAGAATGAATTCCATCAAGGCAATTCTTGTCAAATAGTTAAATTAATTATAACCAACATACGATGATCCTCTAGATGGTTATGGGAACCTTTATTTTATTTTCGTTCTTCGTTCTGTTCTGAAGATCCGACATTTTATTATCATGGCAGATCTCGGATTGAACGTTGTTTAATGCTAAAATTAATGTTTTTCAAACCCACCAATGTGTTTCCGCTGTGCCCGGAACTTACAAGTGGTATCATAGAGGTCATATCGTTGATTATAATTATTTAGTTTTTCATTGGTGATTTACGCATTTAATAATTTAGTTATTTTAATTCAAGTTAATCATTCTTTAAATCATAATCTCGAGATCTGTTCCTCCTCTTTCGTTTCTCGTTCCCCTTTCAGAAACAAATTTTTATTTTAACTTTGATTAAAATAAAATAGAGGATCTCATCCGGAGGTTCCAAATGTTCATGGACGTACAACACAAGAACACACGGTGTGTATTCGGAAGTACATGTCATGTAGTCTTGGTTCAATGCATCAGACTAGTCCACCAAATAAGGTCGTGTATTGGAGTATAACTAAGTCATAAATGACACCGTGTGTTGACCAGGAACAGGTGGCACACGGTTTCTGGATTACACGATGTGTGGTCCACTGAACACGGCGTGTAGTCCCTTCGGGTTAGGGTTGGACCGTGTACCCCGTACATGGCTTGCCCGGCTAGAAACCGTGTAACATGGATACTAGATGGCATGTGTCCCACTGAAAACACCATGTACTCCAAATATTTCCAATGTACATCTACACGTCATGTCCCCGGGCTTGTACTTCAGATGGACGGTGAACAAAAGTACATGTCGTGTAGTCGTAACTACACGTCGTGTACTCATCCAAATTACGCAGATTTATTAAAATTTATTCTTATATTTTACAAACCCTTGAGACGTGTACCATAGTGTAGGCATAAAGATGTGGCACAACACATGATAGGTGTTTTATATGTATGTGTTTAATTTAACATCTGTGTAATGAACGGGAATTCACTGGGTTTCCTTCAAGTTACAAGTTACATACAAAGATAATTTTAAATTTATTTGTTTAAAATTATGATGGGTGAGAATCTCATGGAAATTCAGAAAAGGGTTTAATATAAAAGGATTTATTAATTAAAGTTAATTAATTGATTCGAGCGTGATTTATCTTAAGCAAGAACAACTAAACAATTGAATGCTAGTTCTATTTATGAATAAATATCATTTCATGTATGGATGATCATGAGCTAGACCAAGACTGTTGTATGTGAATTCTTTCTTTTAATTTGTTTATTTAAATAAAAATTTTTGGTCTACGAGACATCTCCTCATTAATATGTAGGTTCTGCGTGCCCAAGGATTCTTTTATGTAAAACCCCTTTTACCCCTCACCTGCATGTGAGATAAATTCATATGTAATGGATGGAGCTCCCAAGCTAGTGGAGGCTACTCAAGTCAGGAGGCAAGGTGAAACCAATCCATGGAGATACAAAGGTGTATAAGTGGAAAGAAGTAAACACGAACCTGAAAGGTTTAAGGTGTTTCTCCACTAGGTCTTGGGTTAGTTTATCAACTGCTAGATATACTAACCAATAGAACAAGCTCATGATCATTCCATTTATTTTATTTCTGTTAGTTTCATGGTTTATTTATTGTGGGTGTGTTTTCATGATCACACAATTAATGAATTAAACAAGCATGCAAGATGGAACTAAAATAAGACTGGCTTATGCGTAAATATTATCTTATACATGGTTAATCACTTAATTATATCCCACATAATATTAACAATAATTTAATAAAAGATAATAAAATGGAAATTTACGAATAAGGATAAAATTCCTCAAAGAAATATTAAGTCAGTATAGCCTTCCATAATCTTGGTTAGAATCGAACTATAGTTCCAAGTGCTTGACCAACCCTAGTTGGTGTGCTTTCAATTATCAGGGAATTCTAATTCAAGGTTTTGGGTTGACTTGACTTGGTTCGCATCAAGGATTGATTGCCATATCAGGACTTAGTGTGACCAAGAGGCAATGGTTGAGGAAATACAAAATAAAAGGATTTCAAGATTGGGGAGTCCACTCAGCAGATCAAGGAGCTGCGAGTTAATGTAGTTGGAATTTGTAATTCCAAACAAAAACCCTTAAATTTTCTTGACCAACCCTAGTGGGGGTAATGCGAAGGGCAATATGGATCCTTTCCACTAGAATATTCAGGCCAAAGAATATTCCGAAGTCAATGGTGAGGGCTATTGGATTTTGATAAAATAGTGGGAGACTAATAAGTATTAATTTATTTATTTGTCTCAGTTTTATAAAGTACTAAAACCTTTGCTCATCTTAATTTGTAGAAACGATAAGAAAAATGACTTCAAACATATCATTTTGAACCATACTCAAGAAGGAAAACCTTCTCATCAGCACCAATTTCCACGAGTGGCAGAGGCGTTTACGCGTCATCCATCTCCCCGAGAGGAAATTGTATGTGTTGGAAGAGCCTTCTCCAGTTGTGCCTGGGAAAGAGGCCACTGATGGGGAAATATCTCTCTATGCAAAACATATGGATGATTCCACAGATTTCTAGTGTTCCATGATATCGTCCATGTCTAATGAGCTCTTGAAGTAACATGAAAACATGGACACGTATAGCATGATGTCTCGCCTTAAGGGTCTCTACCAAGAGAAGGCGAGACAAGAGAGATATGAGATCACCAATGATTTGTTTACAACTAAGCTTGGAGAGTTTGTGCCAGGTGGGCCTCATGTAGTCAATCTTATAGGCTACATTGAATATCTGGACATCTTAGGGATTAAATTCTCGGATGAGTTGCATAAAAATCTCATCCTATCATCACTACCCAAGACCTTTTCTAGCTTAATTTTCAATTATAATATGAGAAAAAATTAGAAGAGTCTATCGGAACTTCTGACCTTAATTCGCCAGGTAGATAAGGACATGGGGCATGACAAACCCACAGTCCTTATGGTGAATAAAAAAAGGAAGCACAAGGAAAAGGGGCCAAAGAATTATAAACGGTTCAAAGCCCCCAAGTGCCATCCCTCCAAGAATGGTAAAATCTAGAGGCAGGGCATAGAAGAGGAGGCAGTATGTTTTTCATGTGGAAAGCAGGGTCACTGGAAGAGGAACTACACTCAAAAGCGTGGGGACGCTAAAGGTGTGTTCGTTATCGAGTGTAATCTTTCCATTTCTACACATTCGGTATTAGATACATCTTGGGGGGCCCACATTTGTTTTCAAATGCAGGAACCAAGTAGATTTAGAAATATTCCCAAAGGATAGGTGGATCTTCGAGCTACAAATGGCACAAGGCTGGTTGTGTTGGCTATTGGCGATTACCACCTCTCATTGCCAACTGGGATGATTTTGGTTTTACATAACTGTTATTATGTGCCTAGTGTTACCAAGACCATAATTTTTGTATCATGTTTTGATATGGATGGATTTATTTTAAAATTTGGAAATAAGGGTTGTCTCTTTTATAAGAACAACATATGTTATGGTATAGAAAATTTAAATAATGGTTTGTATGTATTAAATTACAAAAACCAAGTGTTGGAAATCGATAACGAAACAAACTCGCATGACTCAAACA
Organism: Viscum album; assembly: GCA_963277665.1. Taxonomy (NCBI): domain Eukaryota; kingdom Viridiplantae; phylum Streptophyta; class Magnoliopsida; order Santalales; family Viscaceae; genus Viscum; species Viscum album. Next base: position 1,589,375 of record CAUJRU010000109.1, read on the forward strand.
TCACCCAGTTGTGGCATCACCATCTCGGTCATGTAAATGAGAAGCAATTGACATAGTTCTTCCGAGATGGTTATTTAGACTTTACTGAGCCAAAACCACTTGATAGATGTCATGCTTTTTTACAAGGAAAAATGACCAAGCCTCCCTTCGGTGGACAAGGTGAAAGGGCCACAGAGCTTCTATGATTGGTGCACACGGATGTGTGTGGACCATTTCCAGTATAAGCTAGAGGTGGATATTCTTACTTCATTACTTTTACTGATGATTTGAGTAGATATGGCTATGTTTACTTAATGAGGTATAAGTCAAAAGCCTTAGAGAAATTTAAGGAATTCAAGAATGAATTAGAGAATCATCTTGGTAAGAAGATATAGAAACTTCGATCGGATAGAGGTGGAGAATATCTGAACCAAGAGTTCATCGATATTCTATGGGATTCTGGGATTCCATCTCAGCTCACTCCTCTTACACACCACAGTGGAATGGTTTTAGTTAAAGGAGGAATCGCGCCTTGTTGGACATGGTGAGGTCGATGATGAGTCATCCAGATCATCCATTATCCTTTTGGGGATATGCATTACAAAATACAGTAAACACATTAAACTGAGTACCAAAGAAGGTGGAAAATGGAATTCCCACTGAGTTATGGAATGTAAAGACACCCATTTTGTCGCATACACATGTATGGGGATGCGAGAAATTTGTTAAGGCCTTCTCGGGAAACAAACTAGCACCCTGGGGCATGAGGTGTAGCTTTATAGGATATCCCAAAGAAACAAAAGGATATTACCTATATAACCCTCAAGACAAGAAAGTGATTGTTTCCAGATAAGCCGTCTTTATTGAGAGGGAGAACATCCTCAAAAGGGATAGTGGGAGGAAGATTGACTTCGATGAAGTTGATACTCAAGATACACAGAAGTTAGTACAGGAGAAAGTTCCACAGGTCCCCATGGAAGAGGTTCCAGAAACACAAGTACTGTGTATGAGCTCAATAGAGGTAAGGGATCTAGAGAGATTTGGTTTCCTAGTCACTGAGGATGGTGAATAATTATTATTGGACAATGATGAAACTCCCACCTACAAGGAAGCAGTAGAAATCTCAGAAGGTGCGAGATTGCTAGAAGCTATGAATTCTGAAATGGATTCCATGTATCAGAACCAAGTCTGGGTTCTGGTAGATGAGCCAGTTGATGTAAAACATGTTGGATAAAAATGGTTATTCAAGAGAAAACTGGACATGGAAGGTTACGTTAGCACCTATAAATAAAGGCTAGTGGCAAAAGGATTCAGACAGTGTCAAGGAATTGAATGTGATGAAACCTTCTCGCCATTTTCCATGTTTAAATCCATAAGAATCACACTTGACATGACAGATTACCATGACTACGAGATTTGGAAAATGGATGTCAAACCAGTGTTCCTTAATGGGAGCCTTCAGGAAGATGTTTATATGACACAACCAGAAGGGTTTGTGACACCATGTGAAACAAAATGGGTTTTCAAGTTGCAGAAATCCATTTATGGATTAAATAACGCATCTAGGTCATAGAACATTTGATTTGATGAAGCCATAAAATAATTTAGCTTCATTCAGAACGAATGTGATCCATGTGTTTATAAGTGGTTTAATGGGAATGTGATCATTATCCTAGTAGTATATGTTGACGACATATTTATTATTGGAAATGATGTACCCGTCTTACAGTCAGTTAAGGACTGGTTGGACAAGTGTTTCTCCATGAAGGACTTGGGTGAAGTAGCCTACATTCTAGGGATCAAGATCATTCTTGATAGATCCAAGAGGCTACTTGGACTAAGTCAGGGTACATACATTGACCAGATACTAAAGGGATTTAGTATAGAACAATCAAAGAGGGGATTGGTTTCACTGTCACATGGCCTACATATTTCTAAGAAAATGTGTCCTTAGACAAAATAAGAGAAATATAGAATAAGTAAGATCTCATACGCTTCGGCTACGGGATCCATCATATATTCCATGTTATGTACCAGGCTTGATATTGCCTATGCACTGAGCATGGTAGTATGTTATCAAGCATATCATGGAGAACAACATTGGACTTCTGTTAATATTATCCTTATGTATCTAAGAAGAACTAAGGATATGTTCCTGGTATATGGAGGAGATGAAGAAATTTTCATCAGAGGGTATGTTGAGGTTGGTTTTCAGACAGATAAAAATGATCTAAAGTCACCATATGGATATGTTTTATGTCTCAATGGATGAGTTGTGAGCTGGAAGAGTTAAAAGTAGCTAGTTGTCACCGATTATACAGTGGAGTCCAAATATATAGTGGTTTCTGATCCAGCCAAGGAAGCCTTTCAGATTTGGAACTTTGTCCAAGAGCTTGATGTGGTGCCAAGTAGTAAAGTTCCTATCAAGTGTATTATGATAATACTACAGTAGTGGATCTTGTGAAAGAACCAAGGTCACATAAACTGACAAAGAGCATATTTTGGAAGTATCACCTCTTGAGGGATTTCTATCAAAGGGGTGAAGTTATAGTGAGAAGATTTTCCATAGAAGAGAACGTGGTGGACCCCATGACTAAAGGCATATCTTAGCAGAAGCATGAATATCATGTGAGAGCTAGTGGGTTAAAGGTTGTTAGCTATTGGATCTAGTCTAAGTGGGAGTCTGTTGGAGTTGGTGGCCTAGAACCTACAACTTTGTACTTTATTCCTTAATAAATACCTTATCACATCTTTATTGTTCTTCTACATGATAATGCATGTGATAATGTCCTCTGGTCAGCTATTGTATTAAAGGGTCATAGGGGATCCCTGCTATGATGAGAACTCGGAAGTGCCATAGCACCTATTCTTGAATATATGTTCTATGTACGGATGATGTTATTTGAGGGACGCAAATAATACAGGCCATTAGGGGTGAGGACTCATAAAACTTTTAGGCACCTTCTCATGGTGTGTGCCCTTGGTAATATCTCTAGGAGGATATTATGAGAACGAGACCCGCCAGTAGGAAATCCACATTTCATAGTGTCATTGGATGCTTCTATCTGCGGATGTGTGTATTGGTCCTTAGACTTTAAGATTATTATTAATGGGATTTAAAACTCACGCAATTTGATGTATTGACGAAAACTGTGACGACACATTTTTCGTAGCGAGGTAGGATATGTTGGCTGCTTCACGAGTGATACTACATTAATAGATAATGCAAGAAAGGAATTTTCCCTCATGTTCCATAACGAAAGTAGATATCTCAGGCCTTTTGATGGAATTGATATAGCCTAAATAAATCTATGGCCATGGTATGGTATGTGCGAGTTAAATTCCAATAATTCAAAGAAAGAGTAATCGAGCACATGGGTTGATGGCACTAGCATGCAACCCACTTGATTAGAGATACCGAGACAAAGGGATTAAATTACACGATAAGCATTTGTATGAGGTGACATGTTAATGGGGTGTCAACTTCTTTCTCTTGGTTTCCCGGACCTATTTCTAGACAGTAATCTTGGACTTTAGGCAAGCCCGCCTAATGCCAATGAGAAAGACGCCTAGAGGGTCACACACTAAGTGTATCCAAGTATCTCAAGTAGAATAAATATTATTCCGATATGTGGTTTAATAATTATTCAAGGAAGCCTAAATCATTTTAATGATGGAGGAAGAATAAAATGAAAAACAGGATATACAGCCCATGTACATTGAATGTACATGTCTTGTAGTTTTCATTTTGGAAAGGAAATGAAAAACAAGTACACACTGTGTATTAATGATTACACACCGTGTAGTTTCTCCAGTCGGGATTTTGAAGAAAAGTTTTTGTTTTATTAAATGATATTTATTATAATCTGTGTGGGTGCATGTAAAGTAATTAATGATTTTACATGCGGTTTTTCAATAAGAGCCAATGAAATAAATAACATGTGTAACATGTTTATTTATTGTTATAACTCTATAACCTCAAACCTGATTATAAATATCCTCACAACCCCAACAATTTTACATGAATCGTTGTGCACAACAATTCTGGAAAATTATATCAAGGCCGAGAAAACTCCTTCCTCCATGAATTCTCTCAAGACCGAGAGAGATCCTCATCCATTAGATCAAGGTGATCTAAGGCAAAAAATGCAAGAAAATGATTCTCCATGCTAGCACCGAAGATTCCTTTGGCGACATCCATAGATATGTGGTGATGATTCAAATTGAATATGGAATAATACTCAAATTAGCACGTTCATGATGATTTTCAAGATAAATTTATCTTCTTGTGGAAGTATAAGAGATAGTCAAAGAGATAGAATACAAAGGGTCACCTCATGTAGAAAAATATTATATTGAGTAATTAAATAATAACTTTTGTAAAACATGTCAAAAATGCCTAAAATTTTGATGGAAGATATATGATTTCATTACAAACAACTCTTGAGAATTATGTAGAGGGATATGTGTCCGGTAAGAGGGAGAAACTATAGCCAACTTTGGACTGATAGAATCTGGACTACAGAATTTCCCGACCTCCTCCCCTTTCTATTTCAATATCCTCTTTCATTTCAAGGGGAGTTGTCTTGAGAGAGGAAAAGGTGAGGTTGAAGATAGAGATATTGATGATGATTTTGTTCACTCTAGATTGAGTGGAGAATATGTGGTTTTCTCATGAGATTCAAGGATAATCATCAAGTGGTTGTGGATGACAACAACCAATAGACACACTCTTCTAAGTTGCGTTCTTATTGTGTAATCCCCTTTTGAATTTCTCTTGAACTTATATTTTTTATTTAAATCGATTGTTTTATTTCGTTAATTTATTTTCATCATTTTTTGTATAGTTGTTAAATCTATGAATTAAATTAATTGACTTCACTATTTAAATTTCTTTGACGAAGTCTTTCCATTGAGAATAGTGATTTCAATTAGGTTTGATTTCCTTGAGATCTTTAAGTAATTAAGTCACTTTTATTGGAGGTAAAAATTAGATTGAGGTATTGATATGATGTCTATTCAAATTTTGGTGTTCACCTGGGTTTCATTGGGGGGAATTGAGAAATTCAATTGGGAAATCATTTTAAACAAGGAAGAGGTGAGTGCCCGAGATGTTTAATATTATCTGTAACCATTATTTTGATTCTGATTTCAACCCCATTTTATTTCTTATAAATTTTTTGTATTGTTCTGGAATTTTATTTCAAATTATTTTTTATTAATATTATTTTTTATAATAGTTAATCGAATCCCTAAATTTATCTTATTACAAAAACGAACAAAACAAAAGTGATAGTTTTCCAACTCAAATTACAACCTCCTTGAGAGACAATCTAGGGAATGTTATATTTCACTTATCTTGGGGGTAAAATTATTGATTGTAGATCTCATTAAAAAAACCTCACATCAACTAGTGCAATTTCCAGGGGGGTTTCTTTACTTGGTTTTGTAAAAAAAATTAATGACCTAAAATTCTAACCTGAAGTTATTACCATTGGATTGTAAAATTGATATAACAGTTTAATCTAGGTTTAGAGATTTAAATACAATGATCCCAAGTTATGAATCATAAATTAACATGGTTAGAATTAAATTGGTTGAATCTAAAATTCTAATTTCTGAAAATAGAACCTTGAAAAAATTGGATTTATCCTATGATGAAAATCAAGAAAATATTGTAGAATATCCCGATTCACCCACTGGATTTGAAGTTAAATATCGTTTCATCCACCAACTTATAAAATTTAATGGGTTTATAGCTGAATAAACACATAAAAACCTTCAAAAATTTAGTTATCTTTGTTTCAACATGAAACCTCAGGGAGTGTATGCAAATCAAGTTAAATTGAGTTCATTTCCTTTTTCTTAAGAATGAGTTTCCAAAGAATGATTTTTCTATTCACATTAACCTTTGATTAGGTGTTGGAATGAATTGAAGAAAATTTTCCTAGAATTTTTTCCCTATTTACAGAATCACATCCATTATAAAGAAGATTTATGGAATTAGAAAAACTCAAGGTGAAACATTTCATTAGTTCTGTGAACAATTCAAAAAAAACTGTTTTATTTTCCCCCACTATCAAATTAGTGACAAACTTTTGATTCAATATTTTTATGAAGGATTTTGTATTATTGATAAAATCATGATTGATGCTATTTTGGGAGGGGATTTAGTTTACAAAACACTAACTAATGATTTGAATTTAATTTCAAATGTGTCCCAAAATGCTCAACAATTTTGAACAAGATGCTTCTTCATGTGAAATCTACCCCAGAATTACCTTATACTAGTCATGAAAACAAAGTGATTTTGATTCAACTTTATGTTCTTATAACCATGGTGAGGTTGATTATGTATTCCAACAACCAAACAACTTTACCCAAAGCTGAAGCAACATTTCAAATGCATGTCCATTGTGGAATTGTTTCTTATAATGATCATTTTAGTAACCAATTCCCAAATATTTTAGAGTCTTACAATTTCAATTAGGGATAGAATAACCACTCTAATGAAATATTTTGGTATCTAGAACGACCCAAAAACTACTTACAATGGAAATCAATTAATTATTAACTAATATATTCTAATGAGAAAGTCAATGATCATTCTGGAAGAAACTTTCAGCCTACCATCCCACCAAAAAGTCAAAGAGTGACCTTGAAGAAGCAATGAGGAAACAATAAGAGGTAATGAGGCAACACCAGGAATTATAAAAAAACAATATAACAAGATAAATACCTCATTGACTCAAATGGGTAACCTTTCCTCTAATCTTAGATGTATGAAAAATCAAATGAGTGGAAGTTTTCCCTTGTAGCCTCTAGTGAATCTAAGACAAAAAGTTACAAAAAAATTGAGTTATATTAAACTCAGGATTGACACAAGGTTGAATAATCATCATACTTAGAAACTCATAAATTATATTAAAACTACTAATGATAATACCACCATTGATGTAAATTCTTTAAATTATGAATTTTCTTTAAGTAGAAAGGAAAAATCAAGAGAAAAAATTTTGTTTTAAATAACAAAGTACTGAAAGAGGTTGTTTGGTCCTTTTGTCTCAAAGCAGTGCTCATAATAACCTAAAAACATTCGAACTACCACTGCCTTTTCCAAGGAGTGAACCACCAGTGAAGTCGAGTGATGAAAAAGAGTTCAATAAGGAAGTTTTGGAAACCATTAAGAAAGTTCAAGTCAACATACCTTTGCATGATGATGTGAAACAAGTTCAAACAAATGATAAGTTTCTGAAAGAGATGTGTACCCAAAAGAGGAATTTCAAAAGAGTTCAAAAGGTTAACCTAGGGATGAGTGTTTCATCCATGATTTGTCATGCATTTCCTATGAAATTTAAAGACGCATGAACCTTAACCATTCACTATACCATTGGGAAATGTGAATTCAAGGATTTCATGACTGATATAGGATCCTCCATTAATGTTATGCCACATCCTGTTTACTCTGCTCTTCAGGTTAGAAAATTTAATCCCTTTGGAAATATCATTCAACTTGCCAACTGAAGTACTACGAAGTCTGCTAGAGTTATAAAGGATGGTCTCATTCAGGTGACAGATCTGATTTTTCATGTGGATTTCTATGTCTTGGATATGGAGGATGATCGATTTAGTACCCATTCACCTCTCATTATTAGGATACCATTCCTAAAAACTGAAAAATAAACAATGTTAAAAAATTAACCCTTTCACTATAGTTTGGATCATATATTGTTCATTTAAAAAAAATTAGTGCAATAAAAACCCATTTGAGGATCATTCATCCCCCAAGTATACATGATTGATTGGTTTTCCAGAGATATATTCCCTTATTTTTCATGTGATGAAAACAAAACTGCTATTTTAAAAGATGGAAATTTGTTTATAGTTGAATATAATCACCAATAGGTTGAAAAATGATGTTTTTTATGAGTCTTGGGATATTGGGACTACTATATATGTGTCTTTTGATATCTTCATTGATAAATATGAGTTCTTAGAAACCCCTGAACCTGTTAGTGGTATCCTTGGGGAAATTGTTAATTTTTTACATGAAAAATGTCTTGAGAACATGGAATGTGATCATCATGATGAAGGTACTTTAAAATTTATAGCTTCACTAAAAAATCACACCCATTAGAAGTGTCCTTTGATTAATGGAAATACCCACCTGAGTTATATTTGAAACCACTTCTTGAGAACCTAAATTATGCCTCTTTAGGTGAGAATAAAGAATTCAATGTCATTGTTTTAAAATATATAAGAAGGGACCGGGAAAATCAACTGTTCGGAGTACTCAAACCTCAAAAAAATCCATATGATGGACTCTAGTTTATTTAACTAAAATTATTACCCTAGTGTGCATGCATATAATTTTTTTGGAGGAAAATACCAAACAAATGAGATAATTTCAAAAGATTTTGAACGCAAAAAAGTTAGAGGTTGTAAATAAGTAATTCAATACCCTATTAGCAACAAGAATTATTTTTCACATATCTGATAGTAAATGGGTGAGTCCAATCCAATTTATTCCAAAAAAATATGGATTTACAATATTAAGGAATAAATTTGGTGAGATTATACTTTTTAGGATTCAAAATAAATAGAGAATGTAAATTTATTACTGGAAGATCAATTTTGTTACAAAATAAACCACTTCCCATTATCATTCCTTGATCAAGTCCTAGAAAGACTATCTAAGAAAATGCGTTATTTGTTTCTTAATGGATTCTCTAATTATTTCCAAATTCACATTGCATCGTAGGATCAAGAGAAAACCACATTCTTGTACCCCATTGGAACCTTTTATTATAGGAGTATTCCCTTCAGTTTTTGTAATTATCCTATAACTTTTTAAAGGTGTATGATTTTCATTTTCTTTGAATTTATTGAAATTTGAATTTATGTTTTTATGGATGAATTCACTTTTTATAGATCATCATTTGAAAGTTATTTGAAAAGATTGGCTGATGTTCTTGAAAATGGAATTGATAATAATCTTGTTCTTAATTTTGAAAAATTCCATTTTATGGTGGGTAAGGGAGTTGTTCTTGGTCATGTTGTGTCTTCAAAAGGAATCCAAGAAGATCAATCAAAATTAGACTTCAGTTCTTCAGTACCATTTCCATAAATAGTGAGAAATGTGAGATCGTTCCTTGGTCATTATGGTTTTTAGAGGATATTCGTAAAGGTCTTCACTAAGGTTGCACTTAATTTGTCTATATTGCTCTAAAAAGACTCCCCATTTGTATTTGATGATAATTGTAAATAGGAATTTCCTTAGTTTAAAAAAAAACTGAAAACCCCTCCCATTTTTATCCTCTTAAATAGGATATTACCTTTGAAATCATGATTGATGCATCTGGATTTTCTCTTATGGAAGTATTGAGTAAAAGGTTGGAAAATAAATACCATGTGATTGATTATGCCTTGAGAACATTAGATCAGGACCAATAAAAATACACAACAAATTATAAGGAATTGGTGGTTGAAACTGCATATTTTTTCACAAACTAATGAAACCTTTCTAAACGATTAGATTTATTCTTGTCAGAGTGAAAGACCATGGTTTTATGATCTTTTGAATTATTTGGCTTCTGAAGAAGTTTCCCACTAGTTTTCTAAGAAACAAATAGATAAACTTTTAATAGATTCAAATAATTACTTCTCGGATGATTCTTACTTGTGGAATGTTGGTATTGATAAAATGATAAAGAGATTCATTCCAAATTATAAATTTGAATATGTCCTACATTTTTTCACACTTTGAGCTATGTAGGAAACTTTGGCCCACAAATAATTTCGATAAATTTTCTCGATTATGGTTTGTATTGGCCCACCATTTTAAGAGATACCATTGAATTTTATAGAACCTGTAAAAACTATCCATTCCAAGGGAGCATATCCAAAAGGAATGCGATGACACAACAATCTTTTTTGTTTTATGATATCTTTGATATATGAGGTATGGATTTAATGTAGCCTTATCACAATTATTTTCCATATCATTATATATTTATAACAATTTATTATGTATCTAAGTGGGTAAAGGTTATTCCTCCAAGTGATAATGATGCCAAAATTGTTCCCAAGTTTCTGAAAGGAAATTTGTTTCCATGATTTGGATTTCCAAAGTTTTTATTATTGATCAAGGTACGAATTTTTTTTATAGGAAATTGGATACAATTTTAAAGAAATATGGAGTTCATCATTGGGTATCTACACCCTATCATCCTCAGACAAATGTATAGATGAGTTTTCTAATAAAGAAATCAAACAGATTCAAGAAAAAACCATGCATCCAAAATAGAACGGATTAGATTTTGAGACTTGATGATGCACTCTGGGCCTATATGAATGCATTAAAAACCCTAATTGATATGTTTCCATTTTGACTATTCTATGTAAATTATTTTCACATTTTTATTGAGTTATAAAGTTAATCATTTTGGGATATTAAAATATGTAATGCGAATCTGTTTTCTGTTGGAAAGGAAAGAAAATTTTGATTGTAAGAGATGGAGGAGTTCTAAAATAATGCATATGAAAGTTCCTGGTTTTAAAAAGAATGAACCAAAGAATTTCATGATGGGATTATTCTCAAAAAATACTTTAATTCATGAGGCAATGTTTTGTTGTTTGATTATATATTGAAGCAATTCCCAGGTAAATTCCATTCCAAATGGTTAGGCCCTTTCATTATTACGATGTTTTTTCATTTTTGTGAAATCTAAATAAAATAACCAAAAAAGGGACACCATTAACAATCAATGGGCATAGGTTGAATTTGTTAGAAGATAAATTTCAAGATTCTAAAAGGGAGGAGATTCATCTTCATTAAGCTTAATACAATTGATACGAGATTTTGTCTTTACTTATCATATATTTTTTGTTATGTCTTTAATTTCATGATTTCCATTCTCAAATAATTTTTTTTTTCATAATGAAGAGATTGTGTAACATAAATGTGTGGGTAGTAAAAAATTTTGGTAGATTAGGATTTTGTGTGATTTCCTTTGAAATTTTTTTCTTTTCTATTTTTCTTTCAATTTTTCCTGTGTTTTTTTCTTCTTTTTCAAATTATATACATTCTCCTTTTATATTTTGGGTGTTTTATTTTTTTTAAATAAAACAAGTGATCTTAATTGATGATATTTTTAACGTTTTAAACCCATGAAAATGAGTTAACCAATTTATACCTTGAAGATGAACATAAATGAATGCTAAAAATGAAATTGTTTCATGTTTAAGATTTTAGAAATTTAATGAAAAGACCTCTAATTTTTGAATCTCATTACACATATCAATATATTATTCATTGATATTCCAATTCCTATGAGGCTTCTAAACCTTCTTGAAAACCTTCTTCACTTTCACCTCAATTCCTGAGAGAAACAATTCGTGCTTGTTTGAACAAGAACATGATTTACTTCTATCAAAAGTTGAAGGTTGGGGTACTTATGATTGAAATGATTGAGGAAATTATTTGGAATTTCAAAATACCCTTTTCATGATTACCCTTTTTATTCATACCCACCTTGTATATTTTATTTTCCTGATCCCTTAGTATCCATGTACATTATGATAGGTTTTCCACATTAAAATCCAATTTCCCCATTCCAACTCGCTTTAGAAGAGAAAATGCATGATCTGGTTGAACTTAAGTGTGGGGGGGATGACATGTGGTGTGATAACTCATTTAGTGTTTCATTGGTTATGGATTAAAACATTTAATAGATTTTTTTCTACATGAAAATGTTTTTTTGATGTCTGTTCCCATATGTATCTCTAAAATGAAATAGAGTTGTGCCAATCTGGAACTCTCAATGGAAGAATGTTGTGCATATATAGAGCATTCAATAAACATTTCATTTAATGATAACAAAATATTTATGTAATGGGATAAAAAATAAATTCTCAAAGTTTTTTCGATATTATTTTCTTCCAAGGGGATTAATGAGGAAACCATACTTGATTGAAAATTAGATTCATGCATTTTGGCTTCTAAAGGAGCCAAAACCTCTGTATTCGGCCTTAGAGTTTTGAAATTTGAAACCCAAAAACCCTAGAACATAGAAAAACATTTAAAAGTTCTCATGATAACGACATGTTATTATCTCAAAGTGTGTGTAGATGTATAATTTTATCAATACTAGGGTTATTCTCCCATTGTTTGGATGAGAAAATCTTTATGAAAATCCATATTTTTGTGTTGAGAAAAAATATTTTGAGGTAATTGTGTAGTTTGAATGGGAGGATAAAAGAAGTGGAAATGGATTGAATGATCTGAACAGAGAACTTGAGATATTTTTTATGAGTCATGATATTTTTTTCTTTGTGATAAATTCGTAAACCTCAATGATTTGAGTGTTGAATTTGCATTGATTTAATTTTGATGCTCACTTTTCCAGGAGTCCAAGTACTAAGTGTTGAGGAATTAATATAGATAATATTTACAATATTTTTAATGTATATTTAAATGATTTAAACCTCACCAATTTAAAATTTTTAGTTGAATTACACTGTTTTTTTTATTTTAGTGATCCTTTGAGCTAGAAACTTAAAATTACAAAATTCTGAAATTTTTAATATTTTTTAACACTTCTATATTTTGGGAATATATTTTTATATATTGATATATATCAAGTTATTAATGTTTTTAGAATTATTATATTCGTGGGATACACCTTTTCCAACCAGGAAAAGTCATGATTTGAAAATATGGAGGCCCAAATAAATCATTCATTTTAAAAAGTTGTTTTGGATGGTAGAATGGACCCCACCTTAATGAATGATGTATAAATCAAGATACAAGTGTAAAAATGTGATGAATAAAATTGAATATTTAATAAAACTCAATGGATAATGTTAATGATGATTTTAAATAGAAAATTCTCTCCTTAAGGCAGTCTATGAGAAAGTCAAATAGATAGAATATGAAGTATCTCCCCGAGCATAAAACATTATATTGAGTAATTAAATCATAACTTTTTCACCATGTGTCCCAAAGACCTAAAATTTTGAGGGTAGACATATTATTAAATTACAAACAACTCTTTTGAATAGTATATAGGGTGATTTAGTTGATAAGGGGGACAAATAGGAGCCAATGTCGGATAGACATAATCTGGATAGTAGAATTCCCCCCCCCCCACTTTGTATTCCAATATCCTCTTTCATTTCAAGGGGATTTGTCTTGGGAGAGAAAAAGTAGAGGTTTAATATAGAGATATTGATGAATATTATTTTCACTCTTTCTATAATAGAGAATATGTGGGATGTTAAATTGGTTGTTGGCAACGATAACCGACAAACAATCTCTTCTGAGTTGTCTTCTTATTATGTAATATCTTTTTGAATTTATCTCAAACATATATTTTTGAATGAATTAAGTTATTTTATTTTATGAATTTATTTTCTCAAAAAAAATTGTATTTGTTCAATCTAAAAGTAAATTAACATCCTTCCATATTTAAATTTTTTTGACGAGGTCTCGTCGTTGAGCATAGTGATTTCAATTATGTTTTAATTACTTAGAGGTCTTAAAGTAATTGGATCACATCTATAAGTGTGAAAACAATCATATTTATGTCTATTAAAAATTTTTTGTTCACCTAGAGGTCCATGGAATGAATTGAGAAATTTAATTTGGATATCATTTTAAATAAGGATGAGGGGAGTGCCTGAGAGGATTAAGCTTGTCCCCAACCACTATTATGATTCTAATTTCAAACCCATTTTATTTCATATAAATCTTTTTCACTGTTATTTAATTTTATTTCACTTTATTTTATATTTATATTCTATTTTAGGATCGTTAATCAAATCCCAAAATTTATCTTCCTGTGAAAACAATCACAACAAAACTGAAAGTTTTGCAACTCAAATTGAAACCTCATCAAGAGACAATCTAGGGATTACTATACATCATTTCTATTTGGGTTAAAATTATTTATTGGGGTTTCCATGACCAAATCCCTTCCATAAATTCCTAAAACTCAATTGGATCCCTTCTATATAGAGTCTTTGAAATAGGTGCAACATTGGGTGTGAGTTCTATATAGAAATCAACTTCATGATGCAAAGGAAGACCCAAGAACTCTTCCTGAAAAACATTAATAAACTCCCATACAATAGAACTATATTCAATATTGGGTTTATCCCCAACCATCTGAGATAAAAAACACATTTTAATGGGAATCTTGACCCATAAAATAGATGTAAATTCCATTAGAAGTTCATATTTATCATCACAATGATAGATAATCATAGGTTGGTTCGGAATATCAAATGTGACTTCCCTTATAATGAAATTGATGGGGAATTTATATAAATATATCCAATACATGCCTCTAAAAATATCAAATTTAACTAGAGGACTAATGATAATATTTTCACGAAGCACATTCCTAAAAACTTCAATCTAAGGAGAATCATAGGCTTGAGATGTGATTATAGTACCAATAGATATTTTCACTACTAATTAAACATCTAATATTTGAGGTGGTATTGTGATACACATAGATAACTTTTTATATATATAAGAGTGGGAAGAACCAGAATAAAATAAGACATTATCAGTTCTACAGTGGATAGAAAGTGTACATTTCATAAATTTATTATCATACCCCAAATCAGAAATATTGATCATTTTATATTCCCATTTTTTTTCTACACTTAAGAGGCGTTTAGAATAGAATATATTCATTAACCTTTGGACTGTATCATTTGTTTTAATAATGAACATACTCCTTCTATTTGAAACATTGGAGTGTAGGTGGTGCATTATGTGGTGATTTTTCATTATTCCTTTCACTGAATAATCTCTTTACATCACTTCACCTTTCAATTTCTTGATGGCATTCCTTTCCACATATAAAAAATGTACCAATACACATAAGAAAATGTCCTACTTGTTTCATTCCACACATTGAGCTTAAAAGAAATATCATCTTTTTCTCTCCATGATTTTTGGAATTTCCTTTTAAATATATCTTCTATTTATTATTAATACTATGAGATGGATATTTAACTATAATCCTTGTTTACACATTAACAAAACACCGTGTGGTTTAATCATAGCTACTAATATCTCTTATCGATAATTCCCTTCAGAGACATGGTTTTAAGCCACTAAAGAATTGATCAACCTTGCTTTCACATTGGATTATAATATAATATGCATACCTTGCTCATCTTGTAAAATTTTCCACATCAGTACCAACAGATTCATCATCATTCTACTTTATCTCAAAAAAATTATTCTCCATTTTTTGAATGAAGAATATGTTGAAATAAATTGTGGAAAAATAATCGATTAAACCCATCCAACTCCATGTAGTTAATTTCATTATTTTTCCTCATATTCTTGATTATATTAAACTATTTATTTTCTTGTCCATCCAAATAAGAAATATCCAAAATAAGTTTTTCATGTTTTTAACACTAGAGAATGTACAATATATTTTTAGTGGTATAGATCCATTAATTAAAAACTAATGGATCATAATAACCACTAAAAGGAGGGTGTTTCCTAATGAAGAACTCAATAAAATTTTATTCCCTCCATTTATCATTTGGAATCTTAGCGTGATTCAAATCCTGAGAAAGTTTTTTATTTGTAGTAATGATATTTTTCTTTCCAGGACAATAACATTTGGTTTTTCTGGATAATAATCATTTTATTTTCTGTATCATTCAATATTAACAATATTACTTCAATTTATATACATTAAATAAAACCAAAAAACATAGTGTGAGAAATAATAATCAACCTGGGAAACCCTATAATCATGGAAAATCGTTTATTAGCTATCAAAATAAGGACACACTATTTTTAATCCATGACACATTTGGTTTAATCTTGTTCGTTCATGATAATTACCAAAATATCAAGATATTATCCTATATGTAAATTTATTCCTAGGGTTCCCAATATGTTTTATTAACTTAGTTTAAAAATTTAACTAAATATTTATCTCATAAAAAATATTTTTACCCATAATTTTTATACATAATCATGACATATTATTATATGGATATTCAAAACATAATATAACAACCCACACCATAATTTTATATATCTAGTATCTTTGGAAATATGGATACTTTAGAAACATGCTCATATGAGATCAACATCATCTCTCATTTAGTCCTTCATAACTAGGAACATTCTTAGAAATATACTAGTTAAAATATTTCTACATAACCTAGGAAAAAGAAACATAAGAAATAATGAGGTTAAATGCTCGGTATGGGTAAACAGGGAGAGAAAATGATCACATAAGCATAAAATGAGAATAAGGGTATGAGAACATGAGATTAACATTTGAAAATCATACGTCGTGTATCATATATCATAATCTGGAGTCGTAGAATAAATCATTGAAGTTAATAAGACATTAATCACAAGGTAATGAAAGAACATGATCTATGAGAGAGCATAACATTATAATAGGTCATAGAATTATGGAATACACATAAGCATAGAAAACCATTACCTTAGTGCTCAAGGATCACTTCAAGGACTATTATAGTGGATTGGGTTCACTCCCAAAACCAAAATAAAATTCAGGGTTTACTACCATTACTATGGTAGTAGAGAACTGACGTAACTCTAATAGTGGTAGATATCCCTAACTAAATTGGGTTCACTCCCCATTCTAGTAATGTTTCTATCATAAGGTATGTATCTTAACCCAATTCATTGTAGGGATATATAAATCTTTCCCACATGTTAAATAATGAAATCAAAATATGTGTGTCACAAAATCATAAATCATTCATAATATTATAACCCAAGAAAATGATATGGGTTTCATGAACATTTTATTATAGTGTAACTTGTGGAGAAGAAATGGTTTTCATAAAATTTTTATCAATTCATTATAGTATAACCTACGGAAAAAGAATGAGTTTAGTAAAAAAAATATTCTCATCATAATTATAAACAAATTAGTGAAAGAATAAGGATGTCATCATTTAATCGTATCCTCAGGAAATCATATGTAACATAAAATATGTCATCAAAGAAAAAAAATCCATTGAAATATCACTGGGAACATTTCCTAATGAAAATACTATTTTCTCTTTCAAAATGGTTATTTGAAATCAAAAAAATTTAAAATTTTAGGGGAAAAAATTCTTTAAAAATAACCATGAAAATTTGAAAATTAATCTTCCAATAATTTAGTGTTCATGATAGTGTTAAGTAACATTCAAACCTTATAAGTTAAAATAAAACATTTCTTTCATATTATTTTAAATTTTTTCAAAATTACCTCATTTAGAAAAAAACAAGAAGATTCCTTTAAAAAATTAAATTAAATCATGGGTAAAAATTAAATTAAATAGTTATAGAATAATTTTAAAAAATTTCTTCAAAATATTTTAAGAAAACATGGGTATAGAAGAAAAATTAATTTCGATCGAAGAGAGAAATATAAGTCGGCTTTCCTCAAAAAATGTTATTTCAAATACTTGAGTACATAAACTGAGGAATATGAGAGGAAAAAATGTTTTCTAAATAAATAACCAAATTAGAATAACAATAATGATATTTTTTTATTGGAATATCATAATATTTAATCATCATAAACTTAATCATAAGCAACGAGATTGTAACATAAAACCCCTACCTCAAGTTCCACTTGCATCGAAAGCACTCTAATATCTTGAATAATAAATTTTATTTTATTATAATTCCATTAAATAATCTTTTATAGAAATATTGTATCATATATGATCCTATAATAATATTCTAACACTCATTTATTAATAAATACTTATTAAAATCCTCATTTTAGGGTGTTAATTGTTGCATTTTTCATATAAATTTCAGATTAGTTGTTCTTGTAATTGTACTTTTATCACGGTTAGAAAATATACAGTATGTTAATCATGATTTAACTATTTTTTATATTTATTTATACATATTTAGATTCATTAATAAAATTCAAATATATAAAAATGAATTACATTTTTCATGGAGATAATTTATCATAAGTAGGCATGAACATTGTTTTTACTTTTCAACAGATGAAAAAAAGGTAAATAATAATTCACCATCCAAGAATCATTATTATATAATATATATAATATATATACATTAAATTTATCCTAATTGCCATCTAATAAAAGTGAAAATGTAAAAAAACATCACATCGCTTTGTGGAGGTGGTACTCCACACGTACGCATGAGAGACGTTATTATTTTCCAACATATTGGAAGGTTATAAGGTTTATGTGATATTATGATTAAATAATTGTAATTATATCATAAATATAATATATAAACACTATAACCATCATAATTATAATCCATGAATTGTGGTTATGAAAACTGAATTGTATCTTTATGTGGTGACGGTAAGATGTACGTATGCATAAGCGATACTTTCACTTCCTATTTGATAAAATAGAGAGTGGATAATAGTGATCCCATAATCATAATAAAATTTTATTATATTTAGGATACTAAATTTCTTATTATGCTATGAATTCCATAGTATTAGGGGAGGTAGATGAATAAATTTATTGAAAGAGGCTGGGTAGAATGATTAAGTCTTTTTAGGCCTCCTTTATATCCTTTCTTAATGAACCTAGGGTAAGACTTTTTGGAAGACCAAAAACTCTATAAGTTTTATAATTTGTTTTATAATGGAATTAGTTGGGGTTTTATTGATATACAAGGCAAAAATTTGTGTAATGAAGAGAAATGAAGGGAGTCCTTTTATAAGGGATGGAGAGGTCACACTTGTAATTTCATAAAAGAATAAAATACAATAAAGTAATTCTCAAGAAAAATGATACCAAATTATCATGAAGAAAAAAATATTATAGGTTCTAAATAACAACATCCAATGAAATTTATACAGATTTTTATGTCATTTAAAACATTATCATTTGGATTACCCCTTTATTAACCATTTTTTATCTTAACCACAATAATAACTATTTCAGACCTAAAGGGTTAAAAATGTTACCATAAATAGAAAGTGAGTCATAAATGGACCATGGTTGACATTTTAAACCATATTCTATTCAATTGGATGAGGATAAAGTTTTTATGAATTTTAAATTATTTAATAAAATAAAATTTATTATAAATATCATTAATATCAATTTAGGAACTATTCATTTAATTTTACTTTAAAAAACATGACAAGTATTGAATTTGAATATAATCATTTCTTATATACCTAAAATTTCATAGGTTTCTACAAAATTATTTTAACATAATTAATCACTCAAATTATATTACCTTAAATATTTTCAAAATTATTTATTTTTTTCTATTAATTGATAAAATACCATATCGGTGTTATATAAGCATTTATGGTAATTACATAATTAATAAAAACTAGAATTAAATTATAATTACAATCCTAATTTAATTTTTCTAATAATAAATATTAATATTTGTTCATAACTTTATTTTTCCCTCTATGAACACATAATAGATATTTAAAAGTAAGATAGTGACATTTTGTATTTCCCTTATCTTAAATTAACATAAATATCATAATCTAAAATATATGACACCATGTAGACATATATTCAATAATTGTATTGATATAGATGAACTAAACTAATAAATTAGGATAAATTCAAGTGTGAGATAAATTTTAAAGCCTTTTTCCTTTAGTTTTAACCATATTTTACCTGTTTTACCATTATCGAGGTGACAAAAATTACTAGGGTTACTATTCATATTGACCAAAAATAAAATAGACCTATTTAAAAAAAATTCCTTATTTTTACAAATATAGAATCCATTATTCACAATTCAATTTCTATAATTATAATAAATTCATTTTAAAATAAGCGTGAAATATTCAATGAAAACCACTTTTTAGAAAAATAAATTTGAAGGCTAAAACTGGATTTATTCTTATCCCATTCATAGAAATAGTATTATATAAATTTAAAAACTTTATATAATATATAAATTTCATTTATATAATTCACCAATAGTGACAAATTTAATTTATTAAGGTGAAGAAACATTTCACGTACAAAAATAGATTTTTTATAAAAATAATTCTTTTACTTTCAAATAATTTTGTTATTTATCATCAATTGATAACCAATGAACTCATTTAATATTTATGTAATACATAATTTTTTCATTATTTAGTTAGTATTATTAGTACTCACCAATTTAATGGCTAGGATATAATGGTATACTATGTTATGGTTTATTTATACATAAGGTTTCATATATTTCAAGCTATCGAAGAATTTTCTATTTGAAGAAAAATATTTCATAAAATATAGGGATGTTAAGTTTAGTAGAAACTGAATAAATATTATGGAAAATATGTTCTATTATACCTTGGTTCATGAAAAAAATTCATCAAACACATGGTGTTTGATAATCTTCATGATTTCTACCAGTGAATTTTGAATGAATGAGGTCTTTTACTCTCCAAGATCAAACTTTCAAATAGGAATTAAATAATGAATTCAATTATTTTTATCTAAATTCAATTTAATCACCATATCCATCAAAAAAATCTCTACTTGGGTTCATCAATATCACAACCTTATTCTTTTTTTAGTTTAACTCATCTCAAAGATATCTTGATCATTATTTCTTCATCAACATTGCATACATCAGCATCTCCCCTGGTGAATGTCGTAGTTTGAGGTAAATGTTTGGAGAGGCTTTTTTTTACACAATAATGACTATACTCACTATTTATGAATAGGATATATAGTTTTGGTTTCATATATTGAAGTATATTATGGGTGCTTGTTTTTCATGATTTGGATGTAAAGTCTCTAATTTGTACTGGACAAAGGGTGGTGATTTTGGTCAAGGAGGGATCTTAGGAATGTTATCAAGCTATTGGGGTAATCTATTGGGATCTAGTATGACTTATACATTAACATAGTTCTCTAATAAATAGTTATAGGACCACAAATAATTAGTTCCTACAATCACTCACAAATGGGGGGTGGGGGCTAGTCGTTTTCTCTTGTACATCATTATAACAATTTTATATACCAAAATTAGAATATTAAATCATTTTTGAAATAATCCTCAAAACACAAAATAATTCTAAATACACAGGAAAAAAATACATGCTACATGAATTAATTGGTAACATAATTAGTGATATAAAAATTAAATAATTTGAAAAAACAATGATTTATCACCCCCCCACACCTAGAATATTACACTCAAGGGAAATTATTAACAATGAACTTCCATAAAAATATCAAAAGACCATTATGAATATATTTTCAGATTATAAACTTCATAAACTATAATCAATATTTGAGAAATTCAATATTTTAGCTCATCTAAATAATTTTCTACTAGTATTTCACATTTCATAAATTCATATGGTACCTGATTATAATAAACCCTTAAAATATAATATTTTAACCATGCTTTAATTCAAGTTCTATATAATTGAAACAATTTTCAATCTCAGAGTAACATAGTTCGAAGTTTATATTTCGCTTTTATTCTATCATTAAAAAATTATGATGATTAGTGAATATCGAAAAATATTCCAATAATTAAAGCTCATTTTATTGAATTTTATTAGTAGATTTAGACTTTTGACATTAGAATCTTCCATGTTATGCACCTAAATATTCATCAACTATCATAACAATAGTTTGAAGCTCAAAAAATATTGTTTTATTTAATCCTTTCACATATAGGATTTCTGAAAATAATATACTCTTCATCAATTTTTTAAAAAATAACTACCAATTTAAAACTTCTATATACTCTATATCTTTCAAGACAAATAATGTTCTAAAAGAGGTAGTGATACAATATCCATTTTCATCGAGTTCAATTAGAAAATTGTCAAATCACTAAATCATTATAATATTAATTCACCTCTAATTAAGACTCATAAAAGTATCATAAAACACATTTTGGTTTCATGAAACACCTAACCAATAGTTTTAAACTAATACCAAACTTGTATTCATTTAATTTCATTTTTGAAATCATATGTCACATTTCTTGAAAATGAATAACAAAAGAAAACCAAATAACCAATGCATATCTTCATATTTGTATTAAAATTATAGCTCATCATTAAAACCAATTTATATTTTTAATAAAAAATTTAAAAATTAATAAATAAATTCTTTATCATCTTAATGTTCAAAATGAATGAAATTTTTAAAATCACATTCCTTTTTTTCATAACATTCTCATATACTAATTTTGAAACATTAAATAGCTCCATAACAATTTAATCATTATAGAATCAATAGATATAAGAATAAGTGTTTCCAAATTAAAAATTGATTTTTCATTAATCCAAGAATGAAAATATTAATAGGCTCAGACACATCCAATCAAAATAGATCAGAAAATGATCAATAATGGATCCAGACATATCTCATCTTAATATTAAGATACTATTTCAAGGAATTAGTTCAAATCTTTCCAAAAAATATTTTGAAATTTTTTTTATTTTTGAAATTTTGTTAATAAATAAGAAATGACATACTCAAAAAAAATTACCAACCCATAAAAGTGTGAGGAAACTTTTTCTGTTCTTTCCACCAGAATTTCCATCATTCTTTATACATGAATTTAATTTTAATTTAATGAAATTATTTTATCCATATGAAATTTTTCCCCAATATTTAATAAAATCCTTTATTTTACCTACCTCACATGGAATTTAATGCCACACATCAATAAAAATAACGACTTTATGTGGATCTATACTCATACGTGGGATTTAATATTTACCATAGGCTTCATAAAATTATCATTTATCTCTTCATTGAAACAGGAAAATATAATCAATCATTATGGATTGAAAAGTTATTCAATGGATTTAAGGATGGTGGGTAAGGGTATTAAAAAATATCAACTATAAATGGAATGGTTTGACTCCTTAAATTCACAGAATGATTTATCAACTTAATCAATGAATATCCACTTCACTCAATCCACTTTACAATTGGTATCCCACGATCCCCTTTTCACTTTTTTAGTCATGATTCATGAAAATGTACTGATGAACGCCTTTATCCTCATTCTCCCTTCATTTTTCATTTTTTTAGGAGAATTATTTTTTAATTTAGTATAATTAATGTTTATTCATTCCATTTTATTGATTAGGGTAATTAATCACACAAATATAAATAATGAATGTGTAAAATAATGCATCTGTACTAGAATTTCAAACTAAGGGAGACTTGAATATTCAATTTAGTAGTTGGTTTTTTTTAGAACTATGATTCAAAAGTATGTTCTATGTTTTGTAACACCTCATGTGAGTCATCTTGGATATGATTGGAGGCTCTCAAGAGTCATCTCATGGTGCTCGATGGATCCCCTAGAGAGTTATATGGATTCTACATAAAAAGTTAGAAAATATTCCTTGGATAACCCATGGGGGTATTAAAGATTCTAAATGACCCTTATTCCCCTCATGTTTAAGGTGAAAGACCCTCCTTTATCATCCAATAGAATGCATGTCTAAGGGTTTTCTCCCCCCTTACCTCCTTCTTCAAGATCCATCATGTGGGTGTTCTTCTTTTTATTCTATAGAGGATATAGTTATGTATATGATAATGTTGGTCCCCAGTTTACCTCCCATAATCTTGTTTTTAATTTTAGTTTTTGGGTCTAGAGTTTTGGTGTCAATTCCACTGTATCATGGCGGAATAGGCTATTTCTCACGGGGAATTGATACATCCTATGAAAATGATGTCATGAGATGACATAAAACTATCTTAATTTATCTTTGTTTTAATGGTAACTTCCCAAAAATGGTATCAGGATTCCCCATTGATCCTCCCTCATGAATTTGGACATGGGTCCAGTGTAGCATAGAGACCCAGATCTCAAGTCATTAAGATGAGCTTGATTGTCCATAGAAGATATTAGATTAGCTTGGATTGGCCCTAGTAGCTATTGTTAGCTCCTATAAATAAAATTAGAAAGATATTTTTGAGATATGTGGTCTTGCATACTAACCATATGGCTTACGTACCTATTTTATGTTGCAATTGGATGCTTGGTCTCACCATTTATGGAAATGACCCTAGTTAATTTAAATAAACAGAGTTCTTAAATTAAATTTAAATACCTATCTAAAATGATTGAATGCTATGGTTCATGAACATCCCTTGTATTATAGCTTGATGTTTATCCCACTGATGGTCTAGGAAGTAGTGGTTTAGTGGTTGTGAACTATGAACCCCCTGAGTAGAGTGACAAGGCAGATGAGATATGGGGTTCCTAGGGCAGGTACCTTTCTGCCTCTTGTATGGTTTTTGATGTGACCTAATATTACCATCTCAAGAGGGCCAGACAAGACCTTTGAGATACCCGGTAGCCTCTAAACCTCTTGGAAGGTGAGGTGGGAACTTATAGAGATCACTATACCATCCATGAACCTAGGTGGATAGACCTTAGGTGGACTATGATTGGGTTGTGTAAGAGGAATATCCCATAGTGAGGAATAATATAGGTCATGGTTCATCTCCAAAATATTTTCTACATAGATAAACCCAGATATCTAACAAGTTCGTGCTACCTATTTGTCACTAAAAAGGGATCCAGTGTACTTATAGCATTAGGCATTGGCCCAAAACTATAACTGAGATTGGGGAACCATGTGAGGATGACTCTTCTATACTAAGACTGATGGGACATATTTGGTGCCCCATTGATAGACCAACCCTGAAAGGGTGTATGTGAGGGGCTGGCATGTGTCACAGTGGAACCCATACCGAGATGGTGATCCCAAGGCTCTCTGGACAGTGGTGTTGGGTATGAGCATTCATCAAGCCCTCATGTTTTCTTTTTATAAAAGTTTGGAATGTTCATTCAAGGTTATATTTTATTTGAATTTGATTCCATGTATATAGATCTTGAACATAGATGGGATTCCATGGATATGTAGCTAGGTATGTGGATGGGAGTTTCCATGGATATGATGATTGATGAATGGAGATACCTTATATTGGGATCTATTTATATGGTTTTAGTCACCATGGACTTAGAGAACGATATTGTGGATCCCATGGATTTGTTTCCAATATGTTAGGATTATCATGGGATGAGACCACTAAGTTTTTAGGATTTAGTCAAAGTTTCCATGGATTTATATATCGGTGTTGGGGATACCATTTATTTTGAGACCAAATGTTAGGATTATCATAATATGGTACCCAAGATTCGTGAATATATAGTTAGGGAAGCCATGGATTTGGATCTTTCATGTTACTTGGATGCATGATCTTTTTGATGTGCTTAGATACACCCCTGACACTGGTAAAATAACATATAGTCAATCACTTTCATGGAACTAAGGATCAACATTTTTTTATTTATTTATATTTCATATGGTGTTTATTTATTTGGATCATGTCACATGTACACATATCACTACATTACTAGTTAGTGTGGGACCACATTTGTGGTACCCTACTGAGTTATGTACTTACATGCTTCGCGAGCTTCCAATTAGTTGGGGTACCTAAGCATATCTCACATGTTTAGTGTAGGAATATGTTTGGCTGATCCATGGCATTGATCAAGCATAAAGGCTCATACTAGTACATGGAAACTAAATGATGTATGGCTTAGGGATTTGATGGATCCAACTTATTTATTTTCTTTTATCTAAATAATTATATGTAACCATCCCAATGGGTGGTCATTTGTATGTGATACATGGTTGTTTGGGCTTTACTACATTTTATTTATTATCAGTGGTTTTATATTTCTTACTTCCAGTAACATTTTATTTGGGATATATGATACTTGGTTATTTATCTATTACTGAAAACTCTAATACAAGGAGTGTAGTATCCCTATAGTAACACCTTATACACCCAAAGGTATTTAAAAACCTCTCACATATGGGGAGGGACATTGGAGGTCATGTAGTGTTCCACCATTCTGGTCATAATTTAGAGGTTTATGGTGGATTAATTATAAAAAAAAATTCAATATCAACTTCCCTTTTTCCGTTTTTTATATTTTTTAGAGAATATGGGGAATAAAAATGGAATTAAATAGATGAATGTGACTCATGGTCATTTATGACTTTCACATTCTACAAAATAATCATACACACCAATCACTTTCCCCTTTACATGAAATTATTCCCAAATAAAAGCCCATGGAAACCCCTTTACCACACACTTAGACACGGATAAATAATGAAAATGAATTTTAGGTTTAGGTTAGGCAAGGGATGATTAGTCTTGTAATGTATAATAAACCTATAAGACCATGCATGGTTATCTAAGGGATTATCAAGGTTCAATGTTCAAGGTAGGTCACAAATATAGATAAGGGGATATCCAATTGAATGTCACAATCATGTTGATAGTATCCCAAGAATTACAATGATTTGAAATTGAATAGAAACTATTTCTAGTTATTAAAAAATATCAATATTATATCAATAAGTGAGGGAATCAAAAAATATGATTTAAAATTAGTTATGAAACTACTTAGGATGGGAATTAAAATATTGTCCAGTCACTAGTGGTTTCTAAACATTAATTTAGAGTTATAGATCATGAAAATGATTATAAATTATATCCACTAGAATAAAATAAAAATTACAAATCATTATAGATTTTGAGGTTTAATAATATGATCAAGATTCTTAGAATCCTCATGGAAATCAAAAAATCTTATAGTTTTCAAATCAGCTCAAATAAATTTTTAAAAATTACACAATAATGTCCTAGGGTGTGTAAAAAACTATTAAATACCCTAAGGATATAGTATGACTCGTAACAAAAAATTCACCTCCAAAGAGTAGTGTTTTAATCTTATTGTTGCTTTTATGGTAGTAAAAATAAAAAAATGAAAATATTTAAGAGATTTAGAAAATAATAGAATTTGAAATTTGGTGAAATTCAAATTAAAGATAAGTGATTGGATTTAGGTTAGGGTTTACCTTTTGTGATGTCATCATATTTTTTGAGAAAAATAGATGTTTTGGTTTTAAATTAAAATAATTAAATTAATTGAGTAACAATTGTTTCTTTAAGTGATCTTTGATTAATATTTATCAAATTGTATAAATATGTGGGGACTAACTTTTAATTATTTAAGAAATACCACATATGGTATTGATTTTCCATAAATAATAAAATTAGTATATCTTAATTTCTTCATGTATTTTAATAATCACTAAACCACTCCCTTGCTAGATTTTCATTAAAAATTAACCAATTGGTGTAAAAATAAATAAATAAATCCAGAGTATGGTAATATTTAAATAAATGGAATTTAATATTTAAGAATAAATTAAAACACAAAAATATTCTATTTAAATTCAAAAGTAGATTAAATCAAAAACCATATATTTAAAAGAGAAGAATTAATTTATTTGAAAATTTTCATAACTCAGACATCAAAAAATGGGATACCCCTTCCCTTCACATAATAAAAATTTATTCTACCCCTTCACGAAAGAAGGGATCATGGAATTTTAAAAAGAATGAGACATGAAATTATAAAAATAATGAGAAAAGGATAAAATAAGAAGAAGCCCACCTCTCCATGGTAGTAACCAGAGGATATCTTCTTTGCTGGATTGATCCTTGGTTATTAGTTCAGATTCCTTGGAAAGGAGGGGCTCTCTTCCTTTTATAGATGAGGAGGGATCCCTCGCCTTCCTCTTCCGTGAGGGAACCTGAGACTCAGGGGTTTTAAAACCCCCCGAGACCCACTGATAAAGCATGTGAACTGGATCCACATGGGGGAGGTTCCCTCAGTGTTCATGAGAACTAGTGGGGGGCATGGGACACATGGATGAGATTCTTAGGGGGCATAGCAGTGAATCTTGGGAAAACAGAGCCACTACATGGTAGGTAGGCCTCTGTGGAAATGGAGGCACTGCATGGTCGGGAAGCCTCGGTGGCATCCTCCTCCTCCTCTAGCCATTTAAGTGGCTAGAGGGGGCCTAAATGGTGATCAAGGGTTATAACCATAGTGACGTCGAGCAAAAAAGAATTGGAGAAGTAGTTATGGTGGTGGACCCTCCTTCTCCTTCGGGTGCAGCAGGTGGAAACGACAATGGAAAAGGGAGGTAAGAAATTGTGAAATCCATTAGAGGCAGAGTAGTGGAGAGAAGTTGAAGGTTCAATACTGAAAATATAGGGGCTCGAGCAGGTGGTGGTGGCCTTGGGGTGCTCTCTCTAGCTCTAGACTTCAATGTGGCCGAAGAAGATGATTAGGGATGTGGAACAGTAATAAGGCATCAGAGCAGTGGTAATGGGGTGAGGGTGACATGCGGTGGTCGCATGCATGTGGCTAGGAATGAATGTATCTCATGATTTGGTTGATAAGAGTGGTGGAGGAAGGTAGAGAGAGGAGGCGATGGTGGTCGGGTGAGGAAGAGTGGTAGAGAAGAGCGGGGTGTGGCAGATCTATGGCGGAGCATGGTAGAGCCTGCAACCCACATTGAAATAGAGGGATACAGAGTGAGGCTTTATAATATCCTCATGGATTATTCCCTTTAATGAAGTCACACTAGAGCTAGAGGACTCCAATTACCATGACTGTCCCACCCCATCTACCATGAATCCCTCCTCCTTTCACCACATGGAGTCTCCCTATGCACTAATGCATGGCTTGTAGTAGCTATGATGGACCAAATATTTCATCCACGTGGGCCCTATGCATGGACATAACGCCCCATGTGCATCCAGTTCAAATAGGCTCTCCCAGGGTTGTTCTGGCTATCCAGCCCACCATGCGTGGGATGGCTAAGTGGCGGAAGAGCCTTGGTTTAAGGATGGCTTGGGCTTGGTCTAATTTTCACACAATGAACATAAAATTGTTAGAAAATAGTTCAACAAATATCATAAACAATTCACAGGATTTATAAATAGTTTTCAAATTCAAAATTACCCTTATTTTATTATTTTTAATACATTTAAATTTCTCATTACAAATTACCCATAATTTATTAAAACATTGAAAATCAAGGGTTTTTACATTGAAAATCATGACTAAATCGTCAAAAATGATTAAAAATATGCATATAATTTTATTCGGTCAAATACCCCAACACTTAAACCATTTTTCCCAAGTATAAAATTTCAGAATTAAATTGAAGAGGGCATCAGTGTTACAAATATTAAAATTTCAAAGTATTAAAATCAAATGATTATCAATTTAAAAATTCGAATTTCAAAATTCACATAAAATATCAATTCAGTTTCTCAGTTTTCAATGAAATAATAAACTCAAGCATTTTATTTTTTTCTATTGAAAAATTGTTGAACTTTTCTTCTCATTCATTCAAGATCTTCAAATCATTATTATTAAATAAGATAAATCATGATCTACTTGAAAAAATATTCTTTTCTCTCATCACTCATGATATGATTTGATTAGATTTATGCTCATATCATGAATACATGATCCTTTTCCTTAGGATTTTAATAAAACTACTTTATCAACTTTGTAAATACAAAAGGCACATAAAGTCATGAGGATGTACAATAAAGGTTCAAATGAATCTGTGGCTTAAGGTTGGTAGGATTTGATTCTTTAAAAATTAAGGATTAAGGAGGATGTTTATCTCTTAAGTACAATTCATGACATCAAAAATAAAAGTGTAATGAAATTATCCCCGTCATAGTAGCAACTTCCACTTCCCAAAAACTTTCAAAGAAGGTCATGAATAATGAAATCATAATAAATGATGTACATTTTCTTGAATTTTATATACTTTTATATTTTTTTTCTTTTTCAAATTATATTTTTTTCCTTTTTTTATTTTTTGAAAGTTATTTTTATAATAAGAATCACATACACCACCTAACCACATATAATAAAAATCATCAATCTAGTCATAGTGATTTTTTATTCTTCGAATTACCAAACCAATTTTGTTTCAATATTGGAAAACAATTAATTGCATTTAATAAATAAAAAACCATTCTTAATTCCCAAAATATCACCCCCACACTTTTACCTTGCAATGCATTTCATCCATTACACCATGACTCCCGTCACCCCCATAATACAACTTCAAAATATCATGAAAATGCCAAGAGTGGGGTATGAATGGATAAAAATAGATTAAAACGTGGCTTATCTCTAATAAGGTAATTTATGGTTTCTATAGGATAAAATGATTTATTTAAAGGTGCTAATTTTAGGATAAGGGATTTTTAAAATATTCCACAATCATTTTAAATGTTTCTTTTCACACTCATAGATTTTTTATGTTCAAATTCAAATTTTGGTCAGTGACATGTACCAAGATCACTCAAGAAATATACATATCAATTGGAAGTTCTTGGTCTAGAAATCATCTGGGTAAAGGAAAATAGGATTTTAGACAATCACTCAAGGCATGATTAATAATGAAAAATCAATTTACATGAACTTTAGAAATTCAAAGCATTAAAAAAATTAGGAAAATTTCATTTACATGAATCAACTAATTCCCTTAAATCATGATCCCTCATTTTAATATCCATACTTCACTTTAATAATATAATTCCTCATTTTACCCATTCAATCTCATTTACAATGAAATATAAAACATGGAATCATTGGATTCCTAGGAAAATATTGTCTCCTTGATTAGTCAAGTTACGCATAATTTTAGTGTGGGCATGAAATGTTATCTTTAAAGATCAAAACATGTTTTTTGGATAAAAATGTAGAGAGTTTGAAAGATAATCATTAAAAGTGAACTCCCCTTCCCATTAAGAATAGTTATATTTCTTCAATTACTGTTGTGCTATCCATATGGTTTCCTTCTATGATGATCCTTGAAAAATTAAAACAACTCATACCAATGTATGAAATATTCCTTTAAAGATAAAAGGGTTGATATAAGGGGTAACTTAGTCCTAAATCCTAAGAAAATAGTAAAACTCGGGTTGTCTCAAGGAAGCACATTTGGTTAATGTTGTTGGTTGAACCTCACCTCCTGAGAAGAAATCAGTAGATGGGGTGGAGAAGATTCATATTATTTATCAGTTATTGAGGTAAACTTCCATGGAATGTTTTATCTATTATCTTTTTATAGTGAAAGGGTTTCCTCATTATTTCTTAGTCTGTTTGGTACTAAAAGGATATAAATTAGTAACAATAAAAGGTACATCCCTCTTAGAACAAATATTACCTGGAAATAAATTCATTCTAGAAATGTATAGAACAATTTGGTCTTCAGGTTGAAAGGTATGTGGTTGAATCAGTCTGTCATGGGCCACCCCGGTTCTTTCCATGAAAATTCTTTAATTTTTAAAAGATTATCTTTTGATTTCGTTCAGCTCTATATCTATTTTTTTTTCACATTTCCTACACTCTCCAAATACAAATTCACCTTTTTCACCACCCAGTATGGTTATTTTTCAATTTCCACTAATAGATGAAAAAATTTCCATAAATCAACTTGTGCACACTCATACATATGGGTGTCTTTTACACTGTTCGGTATACCCAAAAAGTGACTTCAAGCCTTTGTCTCTAATATTTTCATTTTGGCTTGACTTTTTTCTCCAAAATACTTTTAATCTCTTGGTTGGACACTTCAACCTGGCCATTTTTTTGTGGATTGTAAGGTGTAGACATTTTTTGGAGCACCCCATACTTTTTAGCATATCCTCCATTCTTCTACTACAAAAACGTGTCCCCTAGTTGCTGATGATGTCTCTTGGAATTCCGAACCAAAATTGTTTTTCCCAGAAATAATCACACACATCATTGGTATCATCATTCTTGGTGGCTTTAGATTCCACCCATTTTGAGACATAATCAATTGCAAGTAAAATATACGATTTCCCAAAAGACATGGGAAAGGTTCCCAAAATATCAATGCCCCAAATTTCAATGATTTCACACACAAATTATGGATTTTTTGGGAATCTCTTGTCTCTTTTAAATTTTTCCATAAAATTGACACTTTTCACATATTAACAATATTCATGAGAATCTTTAAACAATGTAGGAAAATAGATTCCATATTCAAAAACATATCTAGCCATTCCTTGAGGTCCAAAGTGGCCACCACAAGAAATTGTATGAAAAAATTCAAAAAAAAATTCTATTTCACTTTTCAAAAATCATCTTATTATGACTTGTTCATTGTAAATTTTACAGAGAATGGGGTTCTCCTAGATATAAAATATAGATTCAACTCTGAGTTTATGCTTCTGATGGGAGTTAAGGGAAGAAGGTACCTAATATTTTGCAAAATAATTTACTATGTTAGCATACCAAGGTATTTACCCTTATATGCTTTAGATCTATTCTCTAGGTATTTGATCATTGAATGGGTTTAGTTGGGGAATTTTTGTTTCATCTTAGTTAGGTAACCTAATGAGGAAATATTCCCCTTGGTATTCAGCTCCCCTTTTGTCAATATTTTCTATAATAAACTCCTTCAAGGGTAGAATTCATATCACCAACCTTGGTTTGGAATCGACCTTCTTAATCGAATACCTATGTGTTACCTGATTAGAAAATAAATCTACTTTAGTTCCAAGTAAATATGAAATGAATTTCTCTTATTAAAAGACTAAAATAAGAAACTCCATTTTAGTTATTGTGTAGTTTAACTAAGTTGAACCCAAGGTTCTTGAATCATAGGTTATGACTTGGTATTTCACATCAAACTGCTCCTACATATTCGTTCAATGCATCAAAAAGTAACTTAACTGGATGTTACCAATTTGGTGGTTGCATTATTATTGGAGAAATAAACTTTTGTTTCAATCCATAAAATGATTCACTATGGCATTTAAAAAAAAATGCATCCTCTTGTAAGAAAAGGTCTTGAAAGGATAGGTGAAGGTTGCCTTCTATTGGTCTTCTAGAGAAATTGGTACCTAAAAATGACCAAAAATGTAATGACCCAAAATTTTATTAATGAAAAATACTATTGATATAATTAAATGTATAATTGTGTAAAATGGTTATATAAAACTTATGCACTTCCTTGGTTTTATGTTTTTTGATTTTAAAATATGGTTGATAATTGTTATCATTTCTAATATATTCATTGAATAGGGGTCACAAGATTAGTATGAATATAGATCTTTAACAAATCCAATTTACTCAGAAAAAGGAATTGATGGCCTCATCTAGTAGAATTTCTCCATACAAAGCCCATTTTTCAGAGCTTGGAATGGACTTAGCATCACTGGGATTCACTCTTGACCAAGCCAGAGCCGAGTTTCGACACTTTAATCTTGAAAGTAATCTCCTATAGGAGAAGTGGAAGTTAAAAGAGATTACCACTCAAGCGATGTTATCCTAGACACCCCAAGAGTTGGTCACCATCTCACACCTTACCCTTAGATATTATGCAGGTGTTATAAGGGGTTATGTAACATGACCTGATCACTATGATTATGTTATTTATTTTTTGTAATAAGAATATACATTTATTTCATTATTGTTACTTTGTAAATAGTTTTTAAATCACAAATAGTATTTTTATTTAATATTCAATTAAGAAATCTATTTTGATGATTTAGTGAATTTTTGAATTAAATAATATTTTAATAAAATATTATTTATAAATTAATTTTTATTAAATATAAATGATCTTATAATTTTTATGAATACAATTGTAATTTTTATTAATAATTGAAAGTTGTTTTTTGTCAAAACCCATGAATTTTCGATAAATGTCCGTTTTTATTTTAAAAGCAATAATTAAAATATTTGTAAACTTTTTTAGATAAAATGAAAATTATTTTTGAATTTAGGACATTGAAATTATCTAACGGTGAAAGTTTCATAATTTTCTGAGACAGTCGAATTTTTAGGTTAAAATTAAATATTATTTAAATATATAATATGTTTTATGACATCATAATGACCCAATAGTGATGTAATAAAATAATATAAATAGTATTTTCGGCCAATATATGTTTTATCTATAAAATAATGTAATTTTAGATTTGTTTTATTTATTTTAAAAATCCTTAGTGGACCCTCTAAGACCTATAAAGAATTTTAACATTTTAAAATGATTTCCTTGAGAGTGTGACTCATCTCCACATAATAAAACCTAATATTTTAATAATTTCTTCCATTATCCTTAAAATTTTATTTTTTCCACTTCCCTTTGGCAAAAATTATGGGCAAAAACCATTGGATGGATTGTGGTTTTGATTAGTTTAATGTGTGTTTTCCAAAACCTAAATAATTATGAATTCCCACTGTTTTTCTATATAAACTCACCCAAGCTCCCACTTATTTTCACTAAAAACCCTTATATTACATACCTACCCTACCCCCATCTTTCTAAAAGCCTCCCAAGGTTCCCCAAGCTCCCAATAAGCCTCTCTCAAGACCCTCCCAAGCCTTTGGGATCACACTTCCAAGTAAGTGATTTCTTCCTCTCTCATTTTTGTCCAAGTTTCTTTATATTGATATACCTTTGTCTTTTCAATTAAAAATGATGGGGTATAATTTCTAACCTCCCCCATAATTCCATCATTATTTTTGAATGATCAGAGACCTATTTCTCTCTCATTAATGCTTCTCATGTACACCCGTTACCCTGCCGAAATTCCGTAATGAATTTCCTTCTTCTAATTTACATTCAAGTAATTCTTTTGTATTATAAATATAAATTCCATTACATATGTTGGGAAATGTATATATATTACCCCATTAATATCCATTTCATGTACATATTATGAGACACCCCTTTCACTTATCATCCATTTCTATGAATTCTATGTCACGCTGTTATGCTACCGAAATTGCACCTCGATTTTCCAAGCCAAAGTCAATGTGTAGTTAATTCCATACCCATTTCTCTATCATAGGTATTCAACTTTACGGAAATTTACTTATTTATTATGTAGTTTCATATACTAATTCCACATTCCTTTATCATGGAATACATGATGATGTTTAATGAATCCATGTTATATGATCCATGTGGCACACTTATGCATGAAATGAAATGATTAAGAAGGGTGCACCCTGATAGCGCTCCAATGCATTGGGTAAAGATTAGTATTATGATACGTCAAGTGCAATGAGTGTTTACTCATGCTAATTCAATTTCAAAAAGGGTTTAATAATTCTCTATGTGAAATGATCCTTGGATCATTCTAATATTATGTTAAATGTTGTTGACACATTTCCATGTTATGATAATCATGTTCTATCATGTATTTATGTTCATGTGTCTCTTACGATCCTTTGATATGCCTATTGCCTAAAAATTATTGTATTTTCCATTTTATTCCTTGTTTACTCCCTTACTGGGATTTATAGCTCACCATTTTCACATGTATTTCCTCAGGTTATCCCATGCAATACTTAGTACAGGGGAATGTTGTGGTCATGTAAAGGAAATTTTAAATAAAGATGTTTTGTTTTATTTTTTAAGTTGTTATGTAATGTTCCTAATACCCAAATACACTAGACCTCTCCATATTCTATGTTGTATCATGTAATGATTTTATGTAATAAATTATGTTTAAGTGTGAAATAAAGACCTGGGTTGTTATAAGAAACTCCTTCCAAAAAGTACTAATGCGTCCTACATGCTAGCCTTTCTATCATTTTATCAATGAATGGGATTGGAAAATGATCTCTTTGGTGAAGGCCTTCATCCTTATATAGTCAATTCATACCCTAAAACTATTGTGGGAAATCATTGGAATTAATTCATTATTTTCATTTTCTACAATGGTAAAATCTGTTTTCTTGTGAACCACATGTATGGGGATGACACATTGGGAGTCAGAAATTGGGTAAATCATGTCGGCTACCAAAAAAATTTCAATTCCTTTAAAAATTCCATGAAGGTGGGATTTAGTCTCCTTTGGGGCTAACTAATAGTTCAAGAGTTCTATTATAAAAATATTCTATGTGGGAAAACCTTGGGTTCAATTTCGGGTATATCTCATAAACTCCATCCTATGGCTCGAGCTATCTTTTTTGAAGATCGAGTCAATGAAGAAGGGAAGGGTAAATTGTTGTGTTTTTTCTCCATTTGTTTCCATTACACTTGCATTTGTAGCTTAATTTTGTGGTGGAAAGTTCTTTATTCGGGGTTTTTCATAGAATTATCCCACTTACTTAGTTTATGTGGTGGAAGTTCCTTGCCTCTTGGAGTTGTGATTTCGCTGACATTCTCTTACATTCCCACAAGTTTGGTCTAAAACTGCTACTCTTCAGTTGTTGGTGCACTTGTGAGAGGTTTTTCATAATTCTTTTTCTGAAAAGGTGGGGACAAAGAATTTTGTTATTGTTAGAAGGGTTTTTATAATATTTTTGTAATGTTTCCATGATTTGAAATTGTTTCTAGAGAGGTGGTTGATTAGAAAAAAGGGTGTCCAGTTTGGTTATATTGACCTCTGAATCCCTATTGGGCATCCCCTTCTCTCCATTATTTATTCTACAGGTATTTCCTTTGTTGGAATGCAACTACACAACTTTTTGATCCATGTATCTTAGAACATTAATCAGTGTAATGATTGGGTTATGAACATGATCCACATACCTATGGTGGATATAGTTGCTCACTAAATTTATTAACATCCATTTGTCTCACTAGGCTTATAAATTCTTCAATTTTCTTTTCAAGTAGATGTGATGAGTCATCATTTCTTACCTCATGTATACCTTTGGTACTAGTTCCTCTTGTTATGATATTTTCTGAATTCTGAGATATATTCTTAATGGTATTATAGGATTTTATGGGTGATTTCTAAATCAATGATTCTTTGGGGTATGCAACCAAAATGTTCCTATCATTTTCTATAAATCCTTAGTAGACTAAGATTAGTAAGTGGTGATCCTATTCTATTTATGTGGTCACTATGCACAGAGTTTATTAAATCATTCCCAGTACATTTAAAGGGTCTCACCAGTAGCTTGATGAATGTTTTATATCTAATTTCTAATTTATATGCTCTGGTAGGATGGGAATAACATTTTCATGAAACTTTGTTTGAGATCATCCTAGTCTTCGATCTCTTTAGGTTGTAAGGTATACAACCACTCCTTAGATGCTCCCTCAAGTGAAAATTCGAATGCCTTCCACTTGAATTTCTTCTCAGATACTCCCCTTGGTTTGAAACTTAAATAAACATAACTTAATTCTTGAACATCCCAATTGGGTTATTCGGCTGAAAGGCTATAAAATTTAAGTAGCACATAAATCATGTTAACATGTAACTAAAAATCATTTTGTGTAGGCATGGCTAAACGATTCTATTAGATAGAAAATTGTGGGGAAAAAGGTCCCTCAAGGTTTTTTGTGGGTCAATTTCCATGATGGGTGGTTCGTAATGGACACTTGGTTTTTCTAAATTAAATTATTCAAAATTGTTTTTAGGATTAAGATTCCTAAGAGTAGTTAACAAAGGTCTCTCTATCTCAGGATCAAAAATTGAATAGTTCCTCATTAGAGGTTCTAGTCGTGAAAATTTTAAAGAGTTATATTTACACTTCCTCCATGGAAGTGGTGCTAGTTTTGACACACACTTATCTTAGGGTGTCGAAAAAATTATTAAACCCCCTTAAGGGTGCAGTATGAGTGGTAACCAAAAAGTAATCTCCAAAGAGAAGTTTTTAAATCTTGTTATCATTGGTATGGTAGTAAAAATAAAAAAATGACAATATTGAAGATATTTAGAAAATTGTAGAATTTTTTGTTTTTTGATGTTCAAATTAAAAAGAAGTGATTGGATTTTGGATAGGGTTTTCCTTTTGTGATTTCTTCATAGTTTCTGAGAAAAAAAAATCTTTAGGTTTTTATTTAAAAAAATTAAATGAATTAAGTAACAATGGTTTCATTAGTCAACATTTGATTTAAATTTATCAAAGTGTATAAATATTAATGGACTAACATTGAATTATTCACGAAATACCAAATCTAATATTGATTTTCCCTAAATAATCAAATTAGTCTATTTTAATTTCTTCACATGTTTTAATAATTACTAAATAACCCCCTTACGTGATTTTATTTAAAAATAAACCAATTGGTGTAAAAAATCATGAAAGGGTAGAATAATATTTAAATCAAATAAATTTAATATTTAGGAATAAATTAAAAAACGAATGCATTTTATTTTAATTCAATAATTGATTAAATTGAAAACCATAAATTCAAAAGAGAAGAATTATTTTATTTGAAAAAATTCAAAAATCGTACATCATAAAATGGGATCTCCCTTCCCTTCACCCATTCACAATGTATTATACCATTCATTAAATAATGGTTCATGGAATATGAATAATAAGGAGACATGGAAGGATAAAAATAAAGAGAAAAGGATCAATGAGGCATAAGGCCTCCTCAACTTAGCAGTGGGTAGAGGATCTCTTTTTTACATGATAGATCCATGGTGGTTGATCTGAAT
Source organism: Viscum album (assembly GCA_963277665.1). NCBI lineage: Eukaryota > Viridiplantae > Streptophyta > Magnoliopsida > Santalales > Viscaceae > Viscum > Viscum album. Next base: position 1,627,685 of record CAUJRU010000109.1, read on the forward strand.
TCCTTGGAAATGAGGGGATCACCTCCTTTTATAGGTGAGGAGAGAGCCCTCACCTCCCTCTTCCTTGAGGGAACCTGAGACTCAGGGGTTTTAAAACCCCCAACACCGACTGATGAAGAAAACACCCATGGATGCGGGTGTTTAGAAAGTGCATGGATGTGATCCATGCAGGGGGGCGGTACATCAGTGAGCATGTTCTCTGGTGGGTTCATGGTCTACGGGGTTGTGGAATGCAGTGGGGTTATCAGGCAAAGCTTGGAGTAATGGAGGCACTTCACGGCAGGGAGGCCTCAGTGCTAGTAGAGGTGTTGAATGGCGGGGCGGCCTTGGTTGCATACTCCTCCTCCTCTGGCCGTAGAAGTGGTCGAAGGTGGCCCGAATGGTGATTGAGGGTTTGATCCTGAGCAATGCCTAGTGGAAAAGATCCTGCGGTGCGTTAATGGTGGCGGATCCATCTCCTTCGGGTGTAGCGGGTGGTTGTGACGTCGGTGAAGGGAGGAAAGCAATGGTGGAGGCCTTTGCAGACAAAGAATAGGCGAGAAGACATAGGTTTAGTGTGTCGTAGAGATGGTCTTGAGCCGGTGTTGGTGGCCTCGGGGTGATCCCTCTGGCTCTGGCCTTTGAAGTGGTCAGAGGAGATGATCGGTGGGGAGGCATGACAGTGGGGCATCGAAACAGTGGAAGCAGGGTGAGAGTGACCTGTAGTGGTCACATGCATCTGGCTGGACATGGTTGCAGCGAGTGCTTCTGTTGAAAGAAGAAGTAGAGGAAGGTGGATATCAGAGGTGCAGGTGGTCGGGTGATGAAGCATGACATGGTAGAGTGGGGTGCGGTAGGGCTACAGGGGAGCCCACATCCCACATCAAAATGGTGGGATTCTGAGTGATGATATATAAGCCTCCTCGTGAATTCAACCAAATAATGAAATTGTACGGGTGCCGTAGGAATCCAACCACCATGTGTGGACCACCACGTCTTCTGTGTATCCCTCCTCCGACTACTACAGAGTCATACCATGTGCCGGTGTAAGCCTTGCAGTACCTATTCTGGTTAAGTGGCAGACCAAACTCGGTGGAAGGATGGAATGGGCATAGCCTAATTTTTAGTCAAGTAACATAAAAATAGTTAGAAAAAATTTCAACAAAAATCATAAAAAAATTCATAGGATTCGTAAATAAGTTTCAAATTCAAAATGACCCTTGTTTTTCTATTTTAAATTCATTTCAATTACTCATTTCAAATTACCCCTAATTAATTAAATCCTTAAAAATCAATGGTTTATTGATTGAAAACCTTAATGAAATCATTAGAATTGTTTAAAAAATATGAACATAATCTAGGTCCGTCAAAAAATATCTATAAACAACATTGTATCACTTTTAGTAAGAGAATATTTTTTTATGTTTTAACTTTGGAAATAAACAAGAAGTTAAAACACAAGAAATAAAGAAAAGGGATAAAAAAATATGGAATCCAAAAAAACCCACTATCCCACACTTAATTTTCATTATGTCCTTTTTATAATTCAAAATAAATCATACAATTTTCAAGAATTTTTTTAATAAGTTGGCATGGGAAAAATTATAATTATATAAAGAGTTCGCCTGGAAATAGTTATTTCGTTCACAAATAAAGCCTTGGGAGGATATCATTCAAATTTTATTAGCTTAGAATTATCTTCAATGTGGTTCAATGGTAGTTTTAAAACGTTTTCCTATTAGAAACACATGCATAAATTAACTCTTAATCCAAAATTAAAACAAATAACTGAAAATAAATGAAAATTGAAGGAATGAGATGGAGAATCTTAGGTAAAACCTCCTAATAGGTGTACAATTTTACACTTTCCATATCTGATAAAAGTTATGATTATCCATAATATGTATGGTGATTGGGAATATGTGGTAAAACCCACCACATTTTTTTCTTCCCATATCTCTTCTCAAACTCCTTGTTGTGGTCCCCTTGTTAACCGTTAATGTTATACACCCTCTATTTGTTGTTAAATTTGTACGACATTGTGTAAAGGATAAAAATATATGGATCCTATTTTTCTTCAGTGATAAACACTTTTCCACCAACTTCACCTTTATCTTCTCGGATGAGTAACATGGACAAATTGCACCACTCCATCTTCTCTTCTATTTTAACTAATTCACTCGTACAATATATAGATCTAAAGTCCTACAAAGCCTAAAATATGTATGCTGAATATGTGGTAAAATATTAAGGGAAATTGAATACCACTTGATTTTTAACTAAGTCATTATAAAATAAATTCAAGAAAGAACAATCCTTGTCATTTTTATCAATCTACAGCTCTCATTCCTCTATTAGTAGCTCTAGAAATCCATTTTATGAATGTGGTATTTGTTGGGTGTCTTCTAAATAATCTCTAAAATAGCCAATATCTCTTATTCTATCCACTTCATTATCTTCACTGTCTAAGGAGAAATGTAGCCTGACCTAAATTGTATCATAATCACAAGAAAAGTGATATTGTAATTCAAGTAATTAAAGTTCAAAAAAATTATCTTCAAAGAAAGATGAACTCTCTTAACCAGCTCATCCTGGAGAACATTTTCTCAGTCAAAGGTAGTATGGAGGCTTGTAAAAACGTGTCATAGAGAAGGAATTTTAAATGTGGCTTCCACCTCTATGATATCTTCTTCATAGATTGTAGGGATGGTTTTTCGTGCCCCTATTATAAATATTGATGGACCACTAAGAAGTAATTTGGGATTTCAGAAATATTCTTGGATAAGGCTTATAGAATTGATGGATTGAGGTCCTCAAAGAGCTCCTTAAATCCCTCTCTATATATTTAGATAATGGCTCTTCATACCTGAAAAAGAAATGTAATAATAACTCCTTACTTGGGTAAGGGTGAGTTAAAGAAGATTACTTTTTATTATTATTAAATTTTAATAATAAAGTAAAAAAAATTAAAAAATAGTAAAGGAAAGTTAATTTTTGACCAAACCCTCTAGAAATTGCACCATGTTGATCATGCATTTTTTGTGGGACGTGATCTAATATAATTACAAATCTCTTTATTGGAGTCTAGTGGACTATCCAGGGTCATTTCCTAAGGAGTGTGTGGTTGTTATTTACTATTCTAATTCACTTACTTATATTTTTTATTATTTCAATTTTTAATAATAAAATCAAATGTATGGGAGTGTTGAAGTTTTGTGTGAATGAAAATAAACTACAAAAATCCTAAACAAGTGTTAGTGGGGAAATACGTCAAACCAAGATTAGGAAAATGTGATTCTTTCACTATCTAAATTGATTTCTTAAGTTTTACTGATAATCCACATATTATATTTCATGGATCACCCACCTCTAATTAATTTATGAGGCTTTTTGAACCTTTATAAATATCCTAGTCACACTAAGTCTCAACTCCTCCACAGTTTCAAGTGATGGGCATGCCACAACATCAGACAATCCACCACCCCTCACTTGTTCCTAATCATACAACATCTATCCCATGATCTACATGACTCAAACCATATAAAATGTTGACTACGAGAATGGATGGAATATTATTTGGTTCATATTGGAATGAAGCTGGGGAAATTACCCATAGAATGTAAAAAAACTCTTCATAATCATCAGGAAAGACCACTTTCCAATCATAATAGAATAAAACATGTAATCAAAAATGGGTGAACGGAGTTGGGAGTACATTGAGACCTCCCCCAAGACTTAGTCATGGGTTAGTACTCGATTATCATGGACTTTGAAAGATCACTATTAAATAATTGAGTAAGATAATGAACAAAAATAATAATAGAAGAAGGACATAGTTTTACTTTTAATAACATAAAAAATTAGCAATTATAAGAAACATAAGAAAAAGACAGTGGAGAATCCTCCTATAAAGGGGGAGTCATATTTTTTCATACCCTCCTCCCCTTTATATACAGTATCCTATCCCATCCTTATAAAATAGTTTCTGAAAGGATAATATCCATTTTAGGGAATCCTCCCATGATCCATCTCCATATATATTCAAGAATAATCATGAGCTTATTTACTATGTTTCATTATATATGCAGTGAAATATGATTTATACCATGTGTACTCATATGAGGAGGATAGAGATTATCCTTGTCGTGAAAATGGTTTAAACATGATATGGTGGTCCAAAACTACTAAAAATAAGGCATGGTCTACCTTGGGCTTCAGTGGAGCAATCCTACACACTACTAGACAAATGAATAATATTTTGGTTCTCTTGTTCACTAAATTCAAAAAATACAATGCATGTCTTCTTGGATTTAGGATCAAATTCAGGTCTTCTAGACTGATGATATATCTACATAAATATAAATGTTATAATAGAATGGTGATAGTGAAGGATTTGGAAGGGGTGAACTTGGTTCAGATATAAATAAATAAAAAATATGGGTGTGTTGTGGTCCAAACATCCATGGTTCATGAAAGAGTTTCATAGAACACCGAGTTTGAGATACTCTCTGAGCATAAATCCAGTGAATTGGGATAGGAATAGACCTCATCCTCTTTAATCATGGACTTGAAAATCAGAATGATGTAGTGAAACATTTATTTTTTCTACGACTGAGATTTCATCGTCACCTTTCTCAAACAATCTTCACTCTGGTACATTGAGCTCACAACATTTTTCTTCCTTTATTTGAACTCAGTTCGAGGAAAACATAATCATGAGTTATTCATAAAAAATTTATAGCATCCACATATCCTTTAGTGAATGAAATTTTATAAGGTAAGAGATATTACATGGATCAGTCTATATAGATACATGTGTCTACATTAGTTTGGATTATGAAATCTTGTTGTGATGTCACATATTAGAGAAGATCTTGGAGAAATATTTTGCTTCATCAAGTGTTAAAGTCTATGATCTATATTGGACATAGGATGGTGAGATAGGGTAACGTGCAAGCTTGGGAATTATCTGAAGATATTATCTAAATATGCTCGGATGTGGAATGGCTCATACTTTGACTAAGTTCATTTTTACGTAGAATTATGACCACACATATAGAGATATTTCTATCACTCTTAGGTGGTGGTGTCTCAACTAATAATTCTCCCATATACATCATTATAAAAATATTATAAACTAAAATTATAATATTAAATCAATTTAGAAAATTCTCAAAACACTCTCTAATGTTGAATATATAGTAAAGACACATGTTATATGAATAAAGGCTGAATAAAAATAGTTACTTAAAAATTAAAATTTTAAAACAAAATATATTCAATCAGCCAACATCTGTTAAACCTTTGAAATCCAGATAAAATTTCATTTAGTGCATCAAACAATGGTAAAATGTATTTGAGACCCATCTAAAAAACATCATTAATGATAGAAGACATGATTATTTAGGATTATATTGATATCTATAATAAAAAAGAAACCACATAAAATTATTTGGCCTAGATATGGTTATGTATATGAGACTACAAATCGATCTTCTAAATTAACTCTCATTAACAACTTCTCTTTCACCATCCTTAATCAGTTTTTTTCCTACTTCAATAAATATATACACTCCTAAAGATTATTCTAAAACAACCCACTTTAAAAGTTCCATGGCATATTTTTCATAGGAAATTGAGATTAAACCAGGAGCTTGGTTAATTTGTAAACTTAATAAAAAAATTCAACTCCAAAATCATAGATAGTTTTAATGTATTCTTTATGAGTGAGGATAATTTTTCACAAAATAACTCATCATTTCTATAAAAAATATCAACAACATACATAATCATAAATATTTATCCGGTGTTGTTCTGATATGTGTATTTCATGCATACATTTTATGGTATTTTATTGTATTGATTTATGTAATTAAATGATGAATATTTCCAATTTTTGAGCGAATTGAATTGTTTTATGTTTTATGGTAAAAATGAGGGATATTTAGAAAAGGTAAAAAAGGGATTTAAATAGGAGATAAAATACACTTCTTAACGCTTCGCATTTCTCACGTCATGACACCAAATTTTTTAAGATGAATCGGAGCTGGAAAACTGAAGCAGAATGATGACACATTGTGTAATGCAATTACCTGTCGGGACTTTTTCAAAAGGAATTTACCATGTTGGAAATTTCATGACTCAATTACACACTTTTAATGACCATTACATATCATTAAATTAGTTTCTATGATGTGATATTTTTCTAGATATATTTTTGGAGATGATTATGTTGAGATTCACAACTACTGAAATTTGAGGGATTACACGTCATTAAACACAGTTACAAGTCATGACGATGGTGGAAAGAAAAAAATTTGACATGGTCAAGTCTATGATAATTTTTCTATAAATAGATCCCCTCAGCTACCCTACCAACACATTCTAGGACCATAGGAGTCCAAGAGACATCAAGGGACAACCACTATATGAAGGATTGACGATCTGAAGCCCGGTTTCACCAATGTTCTTCACCACCTTTCTTATTTGGGTACCCATGTTGATAGTTCTCATCATGTATATCATGAGATAATTGTTTCTTTAGTTCCAGGTGATGTGATTATAGGGGGTGTTTTTCTATGTATTTTTTATTTATTATTCATGTTTTGGATTGTTGTGAACACCATTTATCAATTCTAATTCATCTTATTTTCATATTGCATGACCATTGCTTTATTTTACGGTTGTTTATTTTAATTTCATAAATTGATTAATCTATTTTCTGTATGAACATAATATAATCTTGATTATTTATGTTTAAATATGGTTTTGGGTAACCTAGTTTTATAATTTCTTTTAGTAGATGACCATTCCAATGGTGAAATCATTAGATTCGAGAGGGATACCCAGACCAAGGATACCTATTGACCCAATTCCAACACCAAACCTAAATAAACCCATATCAATGGAATCCTTAGAACAAGAAGCTAAAAATCACTAAACCTACCATGCCTCTCTCCTAATATCAAAACCCAATCTTTTCTGTACTTTATTTATTTTTCTTAAAACAATCAAACAATTGCAGTTTCAATTTCCTGAATTAATTTTGAACATAAAATATATCCCTATGGTTTTGATACTAAGACTTACAATATACTACATATTTTTAGTTAGGTTTTCATAGTTTTATATATTACTAAAAAAATAGCATTCACGATGCCTTTTGGGATGTCAAGTTCGCTTTCATATATAAATTGTTATCCACATACCCTTTCTTGAATTTCATTTTTCTCAAATATTAAACCATGTTGAAGTAATAATATATTGGAGATTTTTTAAGTCTATAAATGGAATTTTATAGTTTACACACGTTTCTAACTTCTAAATCCAACATAAATCCCCCAAGTCATTTTATGTGTACTTATTTATATAGTTTATCATTCAGAAAGATGATTTTACATCCATTACAAAAACTTTGAAACGTATTTGGGATGAAATAAAAAAACTATAATACTTTAATATTATGAATCTGGAGAGAAGTATTTACCAAATTCAACCCATTCAATCTAATAATTCCCCTTACATACTATCCAGATTTTGTTCATAGACACTTCACCTCTCTTATCCAACATATTCCTAAAAACCAATTTTACTCTAATAAATATCATTACTTCATCCCTATAAATAAGTTATTAATTTTTATTCATTTCCATTTGATTTAGTTATTTACCCATATCCTAGATCCATTCCTTATGCTCAAATAACTATTCAACCATATGAGGTTCTATATTTAGTAGAAAAATAGTATGACCTGTTTCCATGAAATTTATTCTTTTTTAGACTATGTGATTTTGATTTCCAATAATATTTTCAATATCAACAAGATTCATTAATCTTGAATTTGTTCAAGTGGATGTGTAATCCACAATATCATCACTGCGTATGTAGAATATGAATCTTTAATCTAGGTCTTTTTTTTTCTACAACTTCCTCAATAGGTTCAAAACTAACAGAATCATTATCATAATCTAAAAATGATTGATTTTTTATATGATTTCATAGTTTTTAATAACTATCACATCAACACTATTGACAATATTCTTAGACCAGTTTCCATAGAATCTTTTATAGATTTTATTTGATGTATAACAAAGAATTATTCCTTATTTGGATTCCTCATAAAACCTATAACCACTCTTATTTTTTTCTTAATCAAACATGGTATTCCAAACACAGTAGAGTGTTTAACATTTGAATATTTTTTTAACCAAAAATTTATAGGGATTCATGTTTAATTTTGGACTCAAAAACACCTTTGTAAAATTCAAATAGTTTTAATTTCCTGTATCTAGAAATATATTGTGGTGACATTATCTAACAACATAGTTCTAGATATATCAATAAGGCTTTTATTTTTTTCTCCAAGCCACCACATTTTATTGAAAAGTAAAATGTGCGCTGAATTTATGTCTAATTCAATGTGTATCAAGATATTTAAGGAACATATTGTTTGTATACTCAGTACCATTTTCAAACCTTATTACCTTAAAATAAATACATGTTTTGGTCTCCTAAATTCTTGTAATAAATTTATGCTATTCCAATGATATATATTTTTAATAAATCATTATAATGCATGTCATTATTGTGTAGTCATCAATAAAAGTGATAATATAACTTTCTCTACTTGTTTACTTCTTTGTCATAGTTTCAAAACCTCATAGTGGATCAAATCTAAAGGTATTATAGTTTGAATGTCACTTCCCTTGGGAAATGTTTTTCCATTTTCTATTTTTGACATGTTTTACAAATAGTGACGACACATTTTATTGGAATTGGGATATTTATCGTTGATTCTTCTATGATTGATCTCTTCTTTTCTATTATGCAAGATGTATAGAAATTCTATTTCATAAATTATTTTATAATTTTAGGATCAATTAGAAATATATCTTGTATTCCCTAACTTCAAATTGGTTACTTGTGGTTCTCAACCTTTTTTTGGTAACTATTCCATCATTAAACCTCTTCACTAAAATACCATTTATTATAAATATACCTTCATTTCCTGTATCAAAAAATAATTAACAAAATAAATATATTATTATTTAGACCATCAATAAAAAATACATTATTTGGACTAATATAATTTTCTCCAATATTAGATTTTTCAACTCCTTTAATCTTTAGTACTCCATTGTTACTAAAAGTAATTGTTTCCCCGTAAAATCATTCAAAAAGATTTATAATTTTCAATTCATTTATCATGTGAGATAAAAACATTATATACATGATCTAAGGATTTTCAAAATTTCATGATTTAGATGTAACTTATACCATATCAGCTTGTTGTTTTACCTAATTTTCATTCTATACATTTTATTATTTTTAACACATATCTAGTTGAGACTGTATGAATGTACGACATTCATTTTAGGTGTTTCCATCCTGAGAACATCTCTTGCTTAATTGTTAAAATTTATAAAATCTTTTCTCTAGTTGAATATTCTTCTAAACTTGTTGGCATTTTTAATTAATTATAATTTTATTTTTATACCTACCTCATTGATTCTTGATCCCTTTTTAGCCATGGTAGATACATATTGTACAAAACATTGTTATATTTTTTGACAAACATATCACAACACCATCAATAACCCAAAACATTATCCTATGATAAAAATGATATTTCTTAATGGGTTTTATTCTTCATCAACTCGTGTTTCTCAATTTACTTTATACCACTAAACCATTTTATGGGATTCTATTATGAACTTCTAAGGATGTTATGACCTAATATCCTTAAAATTTTTATATTCATATCACCGTATATTTTTTATTTTCTTTATATATTTTGGATAACCCATATAGTTATTCAATATTATTTTTTTCTATAAGTGTGGATTTTTTTATAATAACTTTAATTTTTTTTATCCTCTCCATGCCCTACAATTTTTATACTAGATATACTTGGTGCTTTATTCTTAGAACACTATAATATTTTACCCACTACCTTATTTAATAAAATTTTGGATTTATATTTATATTTATCCATTTCACCAGTAATTAAATTTAATCAATAATTTTCCTTATCACTAAGAATAATTATGGAAGTTATATCATTAATTATTTTTTGTTTCTCTACATTCTCTAGCTTCTAATTTTCAATTTCATAAATCATGATATCTATATAAATTTTATTATGTTTTTCTATGTTTTTCTTATGATAGAAATTTTCTTCTATAAACCTTCATATATCCTTCAAACACATTTCAATCTTCATTTTCATTTTATATTCTTTGGTTATTCATATATTTTATGTATCATATTAACTATTAATTTATGAGTAATATTCTGGTGATACAATATCATATTATTATTATGGAAGGATAACTATATAATAAACTTATCTTAAATATTCCTCATTATTACAACCTCCTTGATTATCTAATACACCTTATTCCATTGACAGAAATATCTTATTGAAGAATTTGGGTTACATTTTCTTCATACCCTTTAACTAAACTTTCTTTAGAGAATATATCTTATTGTTAACCTTCCTAGAATATTATTTATATTCAATTTCACTTCTGATTTTTATGTTAATATTCATAGATACATTTTTAAATTTTAAACAATTAATGAATTTGAATATAATCATACCTTTATACATACGTTTCCCATGTGAAAATAATATTGAAATAAAATATTGGGTTTTAAAAAAATCCTACAAACTCTCATTTTCATCAAAGAAATACTTCTCATCTTAAATTTTCATGTCCTTGAATGCTTCAAAGGTAATGTCATTCTCCTTAATGAATTATATTTTAAGGTAATTTCCTCTTCCCATTTCATAATTGAGAAAGATAATTGTGAATTTCATCAATGGTAAAATCATCAAGAACTAAAATAATGATATAAAACTTTTTTAGAAGTATCCTAATTATTTTATAGATAATATTAGAGTCTTCAAGAATATGATTATATCCTCTACTGTTACATATAGTAATATTAGATCTAGAAAAAAATAAAACAATTATTTATTATTCATGTATTCTAATATCTTCAAACTATTGTCTACTAATATAAAACATGGATTCTTTCACATTTTTGTTTCATTAATAAATATATAAAGGTTTTTCAAACATTTATTTATTTTCATACTTCCCGTGAATTTTTTATGTTCCCTCTTAGATAAATAATACAATGAATTATTTATTTTTATTCAATCACTTTAAATATTTTTATTATTTATAAGAGACTATGTTTATGTCTAACTTGGTGAAGTGAACCCTTGTTGTACGTAATCTAGAACACCAATACCCAAATTGAGAACATAGAGTACCATTATTTTGTTTATAGATTGAATTTTATTCCAATAAATGTATAAATTGCATTTCCATTAATAGAGTTGTGAGGATCCATGAAAAATATTGAGAGAAACAATAGATATTTAACCAACTCTAGGATCACTCATAGGGTTATAAACACTAATTAGGTGTTCAATCAGTGTTTATAACATTCATATAAACCAATTTTTTTCATTTCTATTCAACATAGTTCTCTCAATACTCAAAATGATTTAGGAAATAAAATAAAAACAATACATTTATTAATGAGGATTTATAATATCTTCAAACTATGGAAGAGGTCATGTGTGACCAGTTTATTATTTTAATTTCCCACGTATAAATGTGTAAGATGATTTACTCCTTGAAATATAGTGTGTTGTTGATTGTAAGACCCAATCTTGGTTTCGGACCAGAGTATTATTGTAATAATCTTATGGGAAGCATGTCATTTCTTGGTGGAGGGGATTAAGTATCATCTTGATAATGAACCCCTTATTTTATTTCCTAGAGTGATTTAGTTTTGTTTTTCAATAATTCAATGTTAAAATATTATTTGTTATTAAATTCTATATCAAAAACTTTTGATAGTTATTTTTAATTTATTTTTATATTATTTTTTTTCATTAATTAATATATTTTCAAAATTTAAATTGATTTCAAATATTATTATAACTGATCTCTAATCCAAATTTGAGAAATAATTTTAAATATCAAACTTATATAATTCTAGTTTATTTATTAAATGGTAATTTTAAAATAACTCAAGGTAAATTAGATTAAAATTGTTTTGAACAAAAAATTTATTGGGTACTCAATTCACACCCCTCTTGAGTTACTCAATCTGAACAAAATTTTGTTTCAAAGGGTTGTCAAATATCTTTTCAATTGTGATTTAATTTTATTTTTAAGAACATAAATGTAAGTCATTTCAAAATTTAATTCTCCATCGATAATAATAGACATGATGGATTTACTTAAAATATGCCTCCTTATTTTAATGGCACAAACTATGATCAATGGAAGATTAAAATGAGGATTCAAATTGAAATCATGGGTTTTGAAATCTAGATTGTACTTGAGGATAGGTAGGAATTACCCAAAGCTAGTAGATATGAATGGAGTGATCGTACTAAAGAAACTAATAACAATAAATTTTAATCTATAAATTCATAATATTCATATTTAAGAGATGAATAATTTAATATAATTTTTTACTATACTAATGCATTTGAAATTTGGGATACTTTAGTTGTTTATCGTGAATGAACTTTTAATTTCAGTGAAATGTTTTTGAATACTTATACTATCAAATATGATACTTTTAAAATGTAACCTAATTAACCAATTTATGATATGTATATCAGTTTTAATGATACTTTGAACACGATGCATTCATTGGTAAACCAAATTATATAAAATATCAAGTGATACACTTTTTTAGATGTTTACTAGATTTATGGATAGAAACTTTAGTTTTAATCCTAGATTCTTGTGATATAAGATGGTTTCCTTTTATAGGTATTATAGGAAATCTCATGATGTTGGATAAAGAACTCAATGTAAACAAAGAAGAAGAGTATGAACCAAAGAGAAAATATGTAGCCTTCAAAACTAATGCTTTAAAACAAAAATATAAGAACAAAGAAGACAACTCAAGTGATGTAGAGTCACCTACTTATATTGGTGAAGAAATGAACCACATGCCTAGAATATTCAAAAAAGTTATACAAAATTATGAAGTTATTTTAGAAACCTAGTTATAATGTAAATTAAGAAAATATAGGTAAATGGAAAAAGGTTTGAAAAATTAGTGATACTATGAATGAGATAATTTTCTATGAATGTAGGAGAAGACTTCATGTCAAACATAATTATCAAAAGTTAAAATTTAATAATAAATATATGGATAATGATAAGAGTTATAAAAAATCTATAAGAGAAACTTGGAGTACTTCATAAGATAACTTAAGTGAATCAGATTCAAGTATAGAAAACAGACATGAAAATACCAACATGTGTTTTATGAAAAACATATCTATGGTATCTAATGTATATCATGAATCTCCTATTCATATTGCTAATAATTTTGTAGTTGAAAACAGGGAAGTAAACATGTTTAATGAAGAAATTTTTGAATATTTTAATATGTAGGAGGATCATTTTTAATAACTTGAAGATAAAAATAAGGCTTTAAAAAAAGTTATCCTTGAAAGATAATTTCAAAATATATCTGAGTATAGAAAGGAATAAAAATACTCATCTTATAAAAGAGAATAGTGAGTTAATTTTATATAATGAAAAATTAAAAAAGTATTTACAAAAGATTAAAAATTTTAGAAATAATCTCACCTAGATTCTGGTAATAAAAACAACATATAAATATACTACTAGAATAGGGTATCAACATGGACAAAAAAATGTTATTAAAAATAATTTTATTCCTATTTATAGATCAAATAAATTTGTTACCTAGTTTTTATTATTATATTCCTAACAAAGTTTCTATTTATAATGTCTAAAATATTATTTTCGGAAACAAATTAATTAGTTATGGATTCATAAATCCTTGATTACTAACATTTCTGGACACAAGAAGATTTGGGTACTAAAGTCATTTTTGGTTTAAAATCTATTTTAAAGGAAAACTGATTGAAAGGATCTAGTAGGAACCTATGGTTTCATGATATGGCTGATCCAGACACACAATTGTGGAATATTCAAATTTCAAGAACCTGATCAAGGTTTGATGGTGGACATGTCAATTTTTCTGACAATTCTAGTATAAAGGTTATTGTACTTGGTTAAATCAGTAACTCTTACACTAATTTAATTTATAATGATTTATTTGTAGATGGATTAAATTATAATCTTCATAAAATATCAAAATTATGTTATGGTGGATTTAATTTTAAATTTTAGAATAATGTCTGGAAAATTTTTTATTCTAAATATTACTTAGTTTTTAATTCTTTATGAAATGGAAACTTATAAGTTGTTAATTTATATTCCTTGTTTTTAAAAACATTCTTATATAAGTATCTTTTACAATGAATCTTGGCTTCGGAATAAGAGATTGGTCCTTTAAATATTCACTCACTTATAAATATAACTAGGATATTGTTAGTCAAGGATCTACCTAAACTATAATTTCCAAATAATAAAGTCTATAACCCATGTCAAAAAGGGAAACAACACAAAATATCTTTCAAATCAAATAAATAAGTCTTTAATTCTCAACCCCTAGTGTTGGTTCACTTGAAATTGTTTAGACCTTCTATAGTATCTTTCTTAAATGGTAATATCTATGTTTAAGGTCTAATAGATTCCTTATATATATATACATGGGTATTCTTTCTATCTAGAAAAAGTGAAGATTGTTCATAGTTTTCAAATTATTCTAATCTATAGAAAATATTAGTGGACTTAAAATTTATAATTTAAAAAGTGATGATGGTCATGAGTTCAAAAATCATTATTTTGAATAATTTTGATCAGAAACTTTATATAATGATAACTTTTCTTCTCCAAGGACACACAAGATAACAATTTATATAAAAAAATAAATAGAACCCTTCAAGAAATTTCCCAGACCATTCTTAATGAGTATGACTTACCTATTTATTTTTTGGAATAAAATATGAATACAACATGTTATATAATTAATAGAGTTCTTATAAGAAATATTATAAAGAAAAATATTTATGAATTATGGAATGGTAGAAAAAAATTAACTTCTTTAGATTTTTTGGTTGCAAATTCATTATTCTTAATACTAAGGATAATATTGACAAAAGTTATTACATGAGTGATGAAGAAATTTTACATATATTTTCAACATATAGTAAATTATATAGGGTGTTTAATAAAGAAAAAATGATTGTGGATGAATCTGTACATGTTAGATTTGATGAAAAAAATCCATATAATCATAATACCCCTTTATAAATCTTTGATGATGATCTATCAAATATCAATATAAATGTCAAACCATATGACAGTTCTATTAAGAAATAAAAAAAACCATCCATTTATGAGGAACAACATGAATCTAAACCTATAGAGGACAATGAGATAACTAGACCCTCTTTTCCTTAAAATTTTAGGAATCATAAATAGCATCCTTTAGATCCTATAGTTTGATACCAAGATAGAGAAACATAAACTATAGATTATCTTATAAAATATGTTTAACACAAATCCTTCTTATCACATCTTGAATATATGAACATCAATGATGTAATTAATAATGTATTATGGGTGATGGAAATGCAAGAAGAACATAATATATTTGAGAAAATAATTTCAGGGAATTATTAGATAGACCTAGATACACTTTGATAATTTTCACTAAGTGTTTGTTTAGAAAAAAAAATTGATGAGTCTCATACTATAGTTATAAATAAAGAAACATTGTTTGCACAAGGACACAAAAAAATGGTATTGACTATTAAGAAACCTTTTCAATAATGTCTACGCTTGAAGTCGTTATAATACTTCTTGCCTATACAGCACATTTTGATTTGAAACTATATCAAATCAATATTAAGAGTGAATTTATAAATGGTTATACCATTGAGGATTTTTTTGTTGAAAAAATCCCTATATTTATAAATAATAATCTTCCAAATCATGTTTTTAAAAGCGACTAAATGTTTATATGGTTTAAAACATGCTTGTAGAGCTTATTATGATAGGATCAACTCCATTCTAACTACTAAATTTTCTTAAAAAGGCATAGTAGATCCTACATTATTTATAAATAAATTTCAAATGATGTTTTATTAGTTAAAATTTATATTTTTCGATATTTTTTTGGATTTTATAAAAATTAATAATGCAAAATATTTTTTAAAATGATGAAAAATAAATTTTAAATGATTTTAATGGGCAAAAATTAATTCTTTCTTGGTTTTAAAAATTTTCAAAATAAATATGGGATTATTTTAAATAAAAGTACGTACACCAAGGACCTTCTAAAATTTATTGTTTTGGATAACACCAAAATTAATGATACTCCCATGTTTACAACTTGTAATCTTAATCATGATCAAACCAGAAAGTCAATGGATCAAACCAATTATGTAGCTATAATTGGAAGCCTTCTGCTCATAACTACTAGCTAACTGGATATTATGGTTAGTGTGTGTGTGTGTTTGTGCTCATTTCTAAGAAAATACTAATGAATCGAATTTACTTTCTATTAAAATAATTTTCAAATACATCACATATAGAAATAATTTAAGATTATTTTATCCTAGACAAAAATAGCATTTAATTCAGTGATTTATTTAAATGTAGATTTTGGGGGTTGTAAGATAGATATATAAATAACTTCAAGAACATTTCACTTTTTGGAAGATCTACTAGTATCATGGTGTATTAAAATTAAATTTTTTTCATTCTATACTGTTGAGGCTGAATATATAGCTATAAGAAGCTATTTGGTATAGATTTTGGGGATAAAACACACTTTACTAGATTGTGGATATGAATTTAGACATGTTCTCATAAATTTTTAAAATACAAGTATGATAAATATTTCTAATAATCCTTTATCCCATTCTTGGACAAAAAATATTGATGTAAGACATCACTTTTTGAAAGATGATGTCCAAAAAAGGTAATATAAGTCTTGAATTCATAGGAAATAAACATAAAATTCCTGATATATTTACAAAGACATTAAATTTTGTGATACTATACTATATAAAACATGAATTATGAATGATAAATTTCATTTAATCATTTTATTCAAAATTTTTACATTGAAATTCCAAACATTGGTGATCCACCATTAGTGTTCCACAGTTAGGTGATCCATCATTTTAGATCCACCATTTGTGATACACCATAGATGATTCAACATTGTATATCCACTATTGAGTGATACTCCTTTTTGTAGATCCATTGTTAGTGATCCACCATTTGGTGATACACCATAAGAAGATCCACTATTCGTGATATACCATCCAAGTATCTATTTTATTTTTTACTGGCCCATTTTCTATGTTTAAATTTTTATTTGATTTATTTATTTTTTATTATACTTTAAAATATTAAATCCCTAAATGATATAATAGATCTTTAAATTCAATTTTGGAATACTCTCACTCATGCCTCATTCTGAACCTTTTGACTTCCCTTATCTCTTGATCTTCAACCTTCATCACTCTCATCCTTCACCATTAAATTTAGTACAATGGTTGGAGTGAATCACCCATCATTTTCATATTTGTATGGATCAAATCCTAAGAATAATTCACATAGAGAATCAAGTCGTATTGTAATAGAACAAAAAAACCCATCTCATGACATGAGTTTTCATTGTAGAAAAATAAATAGATGTTCATTAGCTAATGCGATTCAAGTCATTGGTGTTAAATGTGATTCAGTAAAATGGAAGGATGGAATAGTTCTCAAGGAATAATAGAATGTTATTTACTAGGTTAGTTCACCAATTTTATCATTATGTCAGTTATAGATTTTGTGAGAATAAAAATATGATTTGAAGTATGAATGATGGAAAAGAGTTCAGTTTTTCTTAAAAGAAATGGGCCAGATGCCTAAATGTATCTTAGATATACATTTTATATGACTATCAAGGTTCTAGTACATGTGATAGTGAGGTCTTCATTTATAAGAATACTCTTCTAGATTTTACTGAAAATGGTATAATTCAAATACCTACTTATATATAGATTTATGGTGAGTATAAACTCTTGTTCAAGTTCATCTACCACATGCTATCTACCAGGAAGGGAAATTCTTCATGATGAGGTACCGAAATGTTTTTCTGTTATTTTTCATTAAAATATTGGATAAAATAAATCTATGTAGATATCTAATGGTACATATTACAGATATGATAAATACCACATCTAGATCAAATTTTTTAATCTACTAGAATATGATATCATCCATGCTTTAAGCCAAGGGTTTATTACCCAAAGATGAGGAAGTAGTTATCATGTGTGGTGGTTTTTGTTTGACTAAGTCTACCAATAAAATTATGAAGTTAAAATATAATCCATGGATGATGAAATGGGTAGAGTACAATGAAAATATATATAAGGATTTTAATCATGTAGGTCACCCTACAAGACCAAAAAACATAGTTGACTCTGGATAAGATCCGTATAATGTTTTTTCTGATGTGGAAGTGGAATAAGAAGAAATTTTGGTTGAAGTATTAGTAGTTTCTATTGAGGATTGGGGTGATCCAAATGTAGTCAAAATCTAAAATGTATTTTATGTATATGTTATCCCTTCTATTTATCTTGCAAATTGAGAGAGCTTATTAAGTAATGTTAAAGAAGAGGATACTCTAGTCTTAGTATATGAACATGTTGAGAGTTATTCTAAGACCTAAAAATAAATATTTGAGGTTTCTGAGGGTTCTGATGATGGGAGTGGAGATGATGGTAATAATGGTCATAGAGATGGGGATAGAGATGTGGATAACTATTATGATAATTGTGTTTCTCATAGACAAGTCAAGAGACCTAGTTTTTTAGTAAAGTTATAGAACTCAATAATATATTCATAGGGATGTTAAACCTAGTTCAAAAAACATAAAATTTTGTAAGTCATAGAGCTGATCTTGAATCTCATGTTAATGAGACAATATGTATAACTTGGACTTGACTACTTAGAGTTAGATGAAGATGGATGATGTGATGATCATTATAGTAGTCCATGAGATCATGGTGTAACTACTATCTCAATTATTAGAATTGGTCTTAAGGGATCTCAAATTGATATAATTGATGAAGTATGGAAGTTTCAAGACTTCACCTCTAGTGTTCCTTAAGTTGAACCAATGACAAGAGAATTTTGTCATTATATCTCAAAAAATATTCCTTCTTCAGTTACTATAACTTATTTACCCTCATAATATCTTACTAAGTATGATTTGGAATCTTTTAGAGTGAGGATTATTTATGATTTCAGTAGAGTTCATAGATCCAATCTGATTAGAGTAACACAACTTAGTAAAGTAAATAAAAGACATATCTTGGAGTTATTTATCTTCAACATTAATCCTAAGATGACAATGAATATTCAAGAATTGAAGATAGAGAATAGAATATTGGATAATGGGATCGAAGTAGAGAAGTCAATTGTCAAGGATATGATAGACAGATTTGTTGTAACCTAGAAATATTTTTGGAGCTGTTAGAAACCCTTCTACATGTTGTTTCTTCTACTTCCATTGCTTCAAATACTACAACTTATATTGATGATGATATGATCATAGATATTGTGGGGGAATTGATCTAGCTACATATCATCAGGAGGTCCTTTGGTAGATCAAGAAACATAGAGAGCATATATATACATTGTTTTGGGGTTATTTTAATGAAAATTGAAGTTATATAGACACTATCACTAAGGAAATAAAATACAAAATTTCCAAAATTTATGTAATGCATGAGATCAATTATGATTTTAAATTTCTTGAGAAGGATTTTGGGATGCTACCAGTGACTAGGTCCTTTAATGACAAAGTGAAAAAGATCAAAGTGTTAACCCATCTCCGCAAAATATTTATAGAAGATAATAATAACTTATTCACCACAATGTAGAGAGGTGAAAAAATAATTATGTATTTTGTGAATTTGATGAAGCATTTTTTTTATATGTATATGGGACTATAATAGTGACGCCATAATCTATTTTATTGGAGACCTTCACTTTTTCACCTTCTTCTTCACCCCCCCCCCCTCGCGTCCTCTATTTTATCCCTTTATCATGTCACCAACTGAATCTGTTCAGCATATCAGGATGATAATGAATAAGGAGCTTCCTCAGACCACCTCTACACCCCAACCTCTACTTTTTTGCCTCCTATTTCTAGAGAATTAAAAAAATTTGTCTCTTTATCCCATATATATCATAGTGATTCTGATTGGGATTAGTCTTTGATAGGGATTTTATTTTTCCTTTTATTTCTTTTTAAGAAATAATCCCTAACTTTGGTATCTATTGAAGCTTATATTCTCTTACTCTTTATCTCTTTACATGTATTTATTTTCCTGTATTTTTTATAATCCCAAAATGGGGAATATTTTTTTACATCATTTAATTTCTTTTTATAATACATTTACTTGTATTTGTTTTCTCAATTCAAATTTCAATCAGATCAAATATTATGTTGAAATTTCCTTTTTTTTATTTTCATATATACATTAATAAAATGAAATGATTCAGTATAATCAAAATGGTGGATATAGTTGGAACCTACTTATTTTAATTATCAAAAATCATGTTTGCTATATTTTTAATAAGATTAATGTTTTATTATAGTATATCATTTTTTGAAGAAACATGGATAAGAACTAATCTACAATTGGATATGAATATCTACCATTAGTTATAAATGTCTAACATTGGTTAAAATAGATCCACCATTCTTTGTATTGATATACCATAAATTCAATCAGATATTCTAGTGGATTACATCTACCACTAGATACATGCTACCACTAGTCTGATCTACCACCAGTCAGATCTACTTCCAGTTAGATCTACTACCAAAATAGATCTAATACCAAAATAGATATTCCACCAGATAAGATCTACCATCAGATTAGATATATATCTAGTTCAGATGTTCTATCATTGAAATATCTACCACTGGATTGTGCTATTTTTATTCTAATCTACTATTGGTCTACGTTATACTCAAAAATGATCTACCGTGAGTATGTTACTATTGCTATTATGAATCTCATTTGAATTTAATTCCTCCAATATCTATTTTATGAGAGTTAATGAATTCAAGATGACTATGGATTTATTAATCTTTATTCATAAACCACTCTATTGTTACATTATCATAGTTTCCTAATTTTGTTCCCGGTAAGAGGATCCCAGATATCATTATTATTATTATTCATAAATGGATAATTTGACCTGGACTGCTATTTTTTTTAAGAACATAATCATTCACATATGCATGAAAATAAAGTGACAATTAGTGTGTGTATTACACAGTTGAACACACCATTTCATACAATAAATCAATAGACATGTGTGTGATATCTTACTGAACATCAACAGACTAAAACCTATGATACTTGGTTTTCCTACACATTCTGAGAAACATGTTCAAGATATTTACAAAGAAAAATCCAATGAAATCTGACCATCAGAAGCTATCTAGATCAAGAAGAAATTATTTATCTCATATCTACTCATTTTATCTCACTAATTATTCTTGAAATTTGAATAGTGTGTTGAATTAATATGTTCATCTATACACACTATCTCTTTTGATTAAATCGATGTCTAAAAGATACATTCTATCAACTTTATTTACTTCTATATGCACTAAAATTATGAAATAGGTTTTGTGTGACCTATTTATTATTTTCTCCCAATGTATAAATGTCAAAGAGAGTTTTTTCCTAGAAAACTCATGTGCATTTTATTGTAAAGAAAATCCATGGTATAGATCTTAATATTTTTATAATAATATTCTTGGTAGTAGGTGATTACCAAGTAGAGGAGATTATTTATTGGCTTGAGGTTGAACCCATTTTTTATTCCACTAATTGTTTTAGTTTTATTATTCAATATGTAAAAGTTTAAACCGTATATATTAATAAAGTATGAATCAAAATTTTAATTTGATAGTTAGTCTTAATTTTTGTTTATATGAAGTGTTCTATTTAGTAATATAGTTTCAAAAGATAAAGTGATTTAAAATATTTTTTTAATTTATCCCTAATCCCTCTTTGAGAAATTATTTAAAAGACCAATAATATATAATTTTACTGTTTTAATTTACTGGGTGCTTTTAATTAACATTGGGGATTTAGTTTTAAATTGTTTTGACCATAACTTTTATTGGGTACTCAATTAAACCCCTCATGAGTTACTCATTCTGACCAACAACATTGATATTGTGTTGCTTGTATATATACTGAAAACAAATAAAACATCACCCTCAAGTGGGGGTTTTTAAGAAGAATTTTCCCACTAGGGCCTCAACCCATTATCAAAAAAGGATTCCTGATTGGGTGAGGATTTCACCTATTATTTCATGTGAAACTTCCATCATCTCATTCTTTGAGTGGGACTCAGGAGTTCCATGTAGTGTGCACCCAATTATTCTACAAGAGATTCTTCAACTATGTCTCAAATAGATTAAGTTCGGCGTTGCATACAGTACTAATGATAACCCCATCATCACATGCCAAAATAGATCTAAACTTGTAAACCTATCTGATGACACTTTTAACAAATCATGTTCCCACCTATCTATCCAATAAATGAAACTATACTCTTTTATTTTACAATATTTTTTATTTTATCTTATCCTAAAGGAATAAACCCATTATTGGAAAAGGTCACATGACAGAGCTAGTATTTCACCTATTATTTTAGGTGAATCTTTGATCCTACCAAGACCCATGGGGGACTAGAGACATGCAGGTAGAAATCACCTAGATAATCAAAAGGGGTTAATTTAACCATATTAAAAAATTATTAGGGTTGATGTTTTGTGTAGTTCAAATAATTTAAAAAACCTTATTGAAATATATGAAACCTTAAATTATATTAATAGATATGATAAACATTTTTAAATAACATTAAAAACATATTTATAAAATAAAAAATATATCTTCTTAATTTTGATAAAAAAATTTAAAAAAATTATAAATTTTTAATTTTGAAAATAATAATGGTAAAGTAAAAAAATTAATCATAAAAATCATAAATAACTTAGACACAATGCATCATAAGGAAAATCAACGAAAATTATGGGACAAAGCAAACGCGAACGAATCAAAATTAAGGAGTGATAAAAATATTCCTTTAAAATAATAAATGTTAGTAAACAGTAAATGAAATAGGCCTTAAGAAATCATAGAAGTTTATAAAATGGAATTCACGAAACAATTTATATTATATGTATATAGGGGATAAGGATTCCCAATCTAAAAAGAGTGACAAATAAAATCCCACTTATGAACATCTCTTCGAGTGAATTATGTATCAATTAGAGGGGAAATTATTAGAAGAAATTTAAATCCCAATCATAAATATAAAATAATAAAAGGTATTGATGTTTATGGAAATTGTAGAAAAATTCCCCCAATATAAATTTTGTTTTTGATAATCTCATGTAAAAAATGAATGATTGAGAGAGAAACCCTAGATCTTCTCTTATGAATACAACAAAAAAGATTTAACACCATGTATAATACATATATTCATCTTAATCACTTATTTAATAATATTATCCATATATATTACCTTTTATACTATTTAATAATAAACATATACTATATATTAATTAGTTAGTTATTATTTGTTTCCTAAATATGATACTATTAGATTTGATAGTTTCGTGCTAGTTTTATTATGATGATATTGATACTCATTCATTGTAACAAGTTAATCACTAACGTATTAGTAAAGATATTCGAATAAAAGTATCCAGTTAATTTGCACATTCCAATGTTTATTTTATTTAGGATACCAGAATATTTCTCGGGAATGGAATTCACAATATTTACATTTCTAGTGATTTTTTAATAGTATTGATATACCTTATAATGTTAAGTAGTTTTAGAATCACCGTAATAAAACTATAATATTAACATTAAAAACTCTTCAATAACATATGTGACCATACTTTATTTTTTATGCTCATACATGATGAAAATTATGAATATAGTATAGAAAGTTTCATATTGGTGGTTGAACCAACCTAGAAAATAATATGTTATACTATTGAATAAGTAAGAGTATATGTTTACATTATTGTAATATTTTTTTACAGAATCATAATTATATAAATGAAAAACCATTATAGTGTAGAATGTGATTTTTAAATAGTGTATATGAGAAGGGTATTGAAAAATATAGATAATAATTTGATAATTACTTTATGGAATCACTAATTTCCATAATGGATTCCATCATAATGATGGATTTAGGTCTCCTTATAGAGAAAATAATAATTTAAAATAGTATTTGAATTTATAAGAGTCAGTTTTGGTTGGGATTAAAGGTAAAATAGAATTAAAAAAGAAGTTTGGAAAGGTTAAAGTAGGAATCCTTTTATAGATGAGTTTGAGTGTCATTTTTTCAATTTCTCATAGATGAATTAGTAAGGAAGGTCATTATTAACTGAAATTGTTTCAGACAGGCAAGGTGATGGCGGTGCAACAAATAGTTTCAAGCCTCTTTTGACCAGTACTGTAGCGGGTGTGGGGGTCGCGACCAGGGTAGCCCATTCCCAGGAAGACAGTCAGTTGGGAGTTAAACAAAAAGTTGTCAATGTCTTGGTGAAGCAACCCGAAGTGGCAATGGGGGCTAGAACTGGGGGTACCCATGATCGATGTAGAGTTCAGTCTCCAAGGGTGGAAGAGGGAGTTCCCAAGGACCTCCTGGGTGCCCCATATGCTATTGCGGTGTGCTCAAGGAGTGGTATATGTTTGACAACGACACTGAAGGAATAAGGGGAGGGCGAGTCTTCGGATTTCAGACCCAGTTCTAGTAAGGAGGTGGCTGTTATTGAGTTGGGAAACCGGTTTGATGGCCTAGATAATGCTGACCTGGTTCTCGATGAGCAGGAGCAGCCCAGGGATGAGTATAAGGTCCTCAAGTCTAGTGATGAAAAATATAGTTAGCCTGCAGATGAATTTGAGGGTGAGGTTTAGGTTCGAGGTGAAGGACTCTCAATTCCGAGGAGGGGTAGTACCTAGAAATGAAAACGGAAACCGAGAAAGGGAAACTCATACTTTCCAATCCCTATGGATACACGGTCAAAGAAGAATTCTAAAGACAAGCTGGGGTACCAGGGGGAGGAAATCATTGAAATAAGTAAGAATTACTCTGTTGGGAAAACTATCCTGAGGACTAACAGGAGTAATAGGATGTGTATGGGCAGGAAGGTCTACTCTTCCTTGCCACCCCCTTTGAAGACTCAGACAGCAGATAAGAAAATCGAGGAGAAGTTGGACATGGAGGCCATGCGTCAACTGAAACCATATGGTTAGCTCGGATTTTCTTGGGATCAGATCCTATGTTCGGATGATGATGTGACAAAGAAGGTGTTATTTCTCAATTCCTCTGAAGAGGACGCGGCAGACATGATGGGTCGATCCATTGAAATGACTCTGAATGAGGAACAATATTCTTAGGTTGACAAATAGGATTCAATTTTTGTTTGGGGTTTTAACAAGGGGTTGATCAGCATAGAGGATTTATTCTCGCTCAAATTTACCCAAGAGAAGAAGGTAAGACGGTCCTTGTAGTTTAGCTTGGGTTATCGAATCCATAGAGACCTAAGAAGAAACCTATAGAAACGTACATTCTATGGAATGTTTTTGGCTATAAAGTGGCCAACTTGGATTGATTTTAGATGGGTTTAAGTAAACTCTAAGATACTTAAGTGAATTCAAATTAAAATAATGAGTTGATCCTAGGTTATTGCTCGGGGTGGATTGGACGTATTTTCTTTTTAATGATTTCAATTTCATCAATTTGAGATGGGTTCATTTAAGGAGATAAAACAAAATCATCACTTACTAGTTTAATGCCTACACCCTTTAAAACTAATCACCTATATATTGAAGGATCAAGGTTTTGATCACTTCAAGGTAAAGGTCCGTATTAGCACTTGAAGTGTGTGGCCTTAAATTCAACAAGGATGATGGAGTTTAAAAATCATCAAATAAAAATATTAATTAAAGAAGTGATTATAGATTAATGAGTTGATAAATAACATCCAATCCAGCCCCTTTCTACTCCCTTGGATCAACCCATAAGTGGGTTATCCCTCCATTGATTCTATGGTTTCAATGGAAGCGGAAAGTAGACTCATGAGGGAGGAAATGGAGAAGTAAAAAAAACGCAATAAATTAACAATCACTCCACAGTTGTGTGATAATCTCACAAGGTTTGGTATGAACAAGTTCACACCATAAACCAATGGTATCAAAGTGATAAAGAGAAGAACAGAATAATAAGATAAGAATAACTTTTATTAAGAAACAAGGATGAATTAAAACAACTTACATATGAAGGAAGAACATTACAAAGAGAAATTGGCAGCATAACAGTAAGATGAAAACAAGCTCAAAGATTCCTAAATCCTCCAACAAAACTGCCTTAAATAGGAATTTTTGAGCCCTTGGGTCGAGCCTCCAACAGTAAAAAGCATATCAATTAATTTTGGTAGGCCATAGGTGGTGGAAAGCTTGTGGAATTTGGACTTTTCCACATTTGACCCGAGGTGGCAGCCAGCTTTCATCCACCGAACAGACGCGTTTGGATGGCCTTCTATATGGCCGAATCAGAGTGGGACATAGAAGAATAAAATGGCGCTCCGGATGTCTTATAACCGACTATAAACCTTGGGCCCATTTTGGAGTTATGTATTCTGAGATATGATCCAATTAGTGGTCTGTTTTTCTGGGCCGCAGAATCTGGCCCAGAATTTTATCTCTAACTTGGGCCGCCATAATGACCATTCTAAAGGCCGAATTAGCATTATCTCCTGAAGAGGTATTTGTTTCTCAAAATGTCTTATATCATATCACAAAATTTGGGATTCATTGGGAATGTATGTTGGGCCCCACAGTCTCATAAGTGGGCTGGTGTCCAATCTGCCTTCTCTAGAATTGCTTCCTTTCATCACAAAATATCTTCATCTTCTTCCATGCATTTTCCATTGATCCCTGAATGAAACATGTTCATATTGGAGTTTAGATCAATTTCCAAAAATATAAGATTAAAATATATATAATCATATGAATCATTAGGTACTTCAAATGATGTTCAAAAATGTACCACATAATAATGCATTTAAGAAGGTATTACAATCATAATGTGAAATGATGTTCAAAGTATAAAATGCACTAAAATGGTGTTTATGAATAATAAAGAACATGAATATTATGTATATTACCAATGAATATTAGCCTCATTTAGTGGCTAATCACACCCCCCAACTTGAGTTTTGCTAGTCCCGAGCAAAATATATCTCATCAAAAATGAAATTCGAATTCCCTTTTCCAAAAACAATTTAATACACAATGATCACCAAAAAACATTATACCAAACAATCATGAAACCCATCAAAATATTTTAATACAAGATATTTTCATAAGCAGATCATAATCCCAAGCCCATTCCTTTGTTCAAATTTATTGCCATATTTCATCCAATATCTATTAAGTATGAGGATGTGTTGTGTATCACAATAGACATGGGGGGTTCATCTTTATTCAAGGGGGAAATTACGGAAACTCTAGGTGGAATAAAATTTCAATATTAAGATGGGTATTCATTTTTTTGTATTATATTTTTTTTTTTTTTTTCAATTTTACCATGGTAATTGAAATTGCACTCAAAAGAGTCAACCCCTGTAGCGAGACTTTGTCGATGACTCCCAGGCTCAAAGACCTTAGGGCACCAAGTGAAGCCCACATACTCGGGTATCATCTCGAGTTAACTCAGTCAAAAACAAATTCAAATTACCAAAAATAGAGATAAAATTACTAACTCTGGGCTAGACAACTATGGAGTCATGATCCCCAAGTGCCGAAAGCCATGCATTAGGTCATTTCATTGCTCTACGCGCATTTTTTTTTATTTTTATTTTTTGAATACTCATATTAAACTAAAATTATCACCAAACCTATGCTGTTTATTTAGGGGACCCCATGAACTCAAACTAATACCCCACTATCCAAAGGACGTTCATTGTGATCTTCTTTATTTGGATGAAAATATAAACGATGAAATATCACATTGGACAGCCACACTTTCCAAAATCTATGCTCATAAAATTATACAAGGATTAAAATCAAAATCAGGGCATGCTAAATTATTTGATATTCAGTTTCAAAGTGTGCAACGTGTATTACCATGTTCAAAGTTAAAGGAATTTTTCCTTCCATTTACACATTTTTATTTTTCAAATCATCCAATTTTTGTTTTCTTTTACACTAAATCATTTTTTATTTTATCTCCCCTCCAACTTAAAATAACATTGTCCCCAGTGTTTAAAGAAAAAAAAATTTAGAAGGGGGTAGAGATAGAGAATGAAAGTTCAAAAAGGAAATTGAAAATGAGGGTCATGGAATGAAGTCACCTGGTGGTTGAAGTTTGAAGTTCTTGCTGCTCCAATTTAGTCCTTTGATATCCATGTCGCTTTCAGAGTTCCCTAGTGGAAAAAGGAAAACAAACAAACAAAACAAAAGAGTATAGATATATATATATATAAAAGTAAAATATAAGTATATATATAAAATAAAATAAACTGATGATACATTGTCTTCTTTTCTAAATTTCTGGGTAAGGTATTACTCAAGGATCACATCACGTGACACGGATGAATATGATGCTCCCCTTTCATACCCATCTATACTCATAATAGAAGAACAGGTCAACAGTCTATTTTTTTTAAATATAAAAATTATTAATTAAAATATAAATTTTATTAAAACAACAAAATGACAGGAAACTTGAAAACCATGGGTTGCCTCCCATGCAGCGCTTTGTTTAACGTCGTTAGCCCGACATGGATCCCCCAACTTATCCAATACCAACTTTAAACATTTTAATGATTAAATTTGTTACCACTTCAATTATATTGTGATTGAGTCTCCAATGGGGTTTATAGGAAGGTTTTGAAATTGATTCAAGAAAAACTATATAAGTCCCAATGAATGGGCTAATCCCAAGAATATTGATAAGGGTCCATCCAATTGTCTTCCTAATACTTCTTAAGACATCAAGAATAATTTTATCATTATTATCATCAAGAGAGGATGAAATTATGATAGAATGTTTTTTGTTATCCTCTATAATGTAAGACTTGAGAGAGGATGTAAGGACCTTGAATTTGAGCTCGGGTTCACTAATACTTTGTGACACTGGTCGGGACTTTGAATCAAACTCAATTTCAATTTGAAAATTTTTCAATAGAATTGGTTCCTTTGGAATAGAAGATTCAACCACAAAATTGGAAAGATCAGTGTTAGGAATGGGAATGGACTAAATTTTTGTGATTTCTATTATTGGTTCAGGGATTGGTGTTTTTGAAAAATCGTCAATAGAGTTATACTTAGGAGACTCAATCCACGATGTCAAATTTCCTTCTTGTGAATACATGAAATCAATTTCTTCCTGATTTAAAGACCCCTCAAAATTTTCTTGATTCACTTCCCCTACCCCAAATCCAAAGGTTGGTTCTTCAATAAATTCATGAGAGGTTTTTGGGAAACTAGAAACTTCACATAAGGTTTTGGAAGCTACAGTTGGTGTATAGATGAGTTCCTCACAAGTATTAATGCATTGTAGTTCTAATCTCAAAGATGATACCTCAGAACTCATTATCTCCATTTGATTACACAATTGTTCAATTAGTTTTTGAGGATTAGGCTGGATAGGAGTTTGTAAATCATGACCTTCATTATGTTTGATCCCATCAATCATCCTCGAGAGGGCTGGAAATTGATCTTTTAAACAATCATCATCCCATTGATTGTACATCTCACCAGTTGTGTGGTAATTAATCAAGGGTTGATCAAAGAAATTTTCTAATTTAGGGGATTCCCAATATTGATTTTCTATTTGATTCCAGCATGAGTTTGTGACATGATAATTTGGAAGATACTCCATTGGAGAAGATAGAAAGTTGGATTCCAGACTCTTAGGACACACACAAATAGAAAGGGGTAAAGATAAGAGAGATGGGGGTGAGAATAGAGAATGTGGGGTGAGAAGAGGATGCTAGTGTCTAAGGTAAATTACTTGGGTCCCCGGCAACGGTGCCAAAATTTGACTCTCGCTCAAATTTATCCAATAGAAGAAGGTAAGACGGTCCTTGTAGTTTAGCTTGGGTTATCGAATCCATAGAGACCAAAGAAGCACGTACATTCTATGGACTGTTTTTGGATATGAAGTGGACAAATTGGATTGATTTTAGATGGGTTTAAGTGAACTCTAAGAGACTTAAGTGAATTCAAATTAAAATAATGAGTTGATCCTAGGTTATTGATCGGGGTGGATTGGACATATTTTCTTTTTAATGATTTCAATTTCTTAAATTTGAGATGGGTTCATTTAAGGAGATAAAACAACATAATCACTTACTGGTTTAATGCCTACACCCTTTAATACTAACCACCTATACACTTGAAGGATCAATGTTTTGATCACTTCAAGGTAAAGGTTCGTATTAGCACTTGAAGTGTGTGGCCTTAAATTCAACAAGGATGATGGAGTTTAAAAATCATCAAATAAAAATCTCAATTAAAGAAGTGATTATACATTAATGAGGTGATAAATAACATCCAATACAGCCCCTTTCTACTCCCTTGGATCAACCCATAAGTGGGTTATCCCTCCATTTATTCTATGGTTTCAATGGAAGCGGAAAGTAGACTCATGAGGGAGGAAATGGAGAAGTAAAAAAACGCAATAAAATAACAATCACTCCACCATTGTGTGATAATCTCACAAGGTTTGGTATAAAAAAGTTCACACCTTGAACCAACGGTATCAAAGTGATAAGGAGAAGAACAGAATAATAAGAGAAGAAGAACTTTTATTAAGAAACAAGGATGAATTAAAACAACTTACATGTGAAGGAAGAATATTACAAAGAGAAATTGGAAGCATAACATTAAGATGAAAACAAGCTCAAAGATTCCTAAATCCTCCAACACCACTACCTTAAATAGGCATTTTTGAGCCCTTGGGTCGAGACTCCAATAGTACAAAGTATATCAATTAATTTTTGTAGGCCATAGGTGGTGGAAAGCTTGTGGAATTTGGACTTTTCCACATTTGACCCGAGGTGGCAGCCAACTTTCATCCACCGAACAGACGCGTTTGGATGTCCTTCTAGATGGCCGAATCATAGTGGGTCATAGAAGAAGAAAATGGAGGTCCGGATGTCTTCTAACCGCCTGTATAATTTGGGGCCAATTTGGAGTTATTT
Organism: Viscum album; assembly: GCA_963277665.1. NCBI lineage: Eukaryota > Viridiplantae > Streptophyta > Magnoliopsida > Santalales > Viscaceae > Viscum > Viscum album. Next base: position 1,658,927 of record CAUJRU010000109.1, read on the forward strand.
ATTCCGAGATATGCTCCAATTAGTGGGCTGTTTTTCTGGGCCACAGAATCTGGCCCAGAATTTTATCTCTAACTTGGGCCGCCCTAATGACCACCATAAAGGCCGAATTGGCATTATCTCCTGAAGAGTGATTTGTTACTAAACATTGCTTCTATCATCTCACAAAATTTGGGATTCATTGGGCATTTATGTAGGGCCCCACAGTCTCATAAGTGGGCTGGTGTCCAATCTGCCTTCTCTAGAATTGCTTCCTTTCATCACAAAATATCTCCATCTTCTTCCATGCATTTTCCATTGATGCCTGAATGAAACATTTTCATATTGGAGTGTAGATAAATTTCCAAAAATATCAAATTAAAATATGTATAATGAGATGAATCATTGGGTACTTCAAATGATGTTCAAAAATGTACCACATAATAATGCATTTTAAGAAGGTATTACAATCATAATGTGAAATGATGTTCAAAGTGTAAAATGCACTAAAATGGTGTTTATGAATAATAAAGAACATGAATATTATGTATATTACCAATGAATATTAGCCTCATTTAGTGGCTAATCAAAGAGTATATTCAGTTTTTGGATACACTAACTTCTGCATTTGAAGACCTGTTAAGCGGAGAGCAGCACATCCAGGTAACCGCTATATCCTAGACATTGTATAGAGATACAGTTTCCAACAGAATTAATTTTTTCTTTAATGATTCTGCCATAGACATTTTTGACTAATGCTTGGTTTCCCTTTTCTTTAAGCATTTTAAAGGGGGTATTTCATAATTAGTCTATGTGTTTCGAGATGTTTTTGGGTGTTTTTTTCTAGCTTGTTTTCGGGTTCCACCTCAGATAGGGTTTAGAGCATGAGGTCGTCACTTCAGCATGTCACTTGGAGTAGAAGTCTGAGAGGGTATGGCTTGGCCATCGGTTCCGTGCCTGTGCATCTCTGCACGGGACTATATACTGATTATTTGGTGGAGGGCCCACACTTGTTATAGCTGCTAGGGAGAGGTGTAACTAGTTTGTTGATTTGGTTTTGCTTTGATTTTTATTTGGCTTTTTGTTTGAATATGGTGGATTATCACTTGTTCCTTAAAAGTGATTTGATAATGAAATAAAAAATAATTTTCAGTTAGTCAGTCATAATTTTGATACCATAATTTCAAAAAACAAATATATTTTATTAATTTAAATATCTAAATTTTAATATTTATTTTTTAAATAAAGATACATAATACTTTAGAAAAAAATTCATGAAGGAAAAAAATATCTCATGTAATGCTTTATTACATTTTTTGGGAAAAAATACCTTAATGTAACATTGCATTTTTTTTGGGATGATTTTGTTTGTTGAAAAAGAGGGTTTCCATGGTCAGTTTTTCATTTCTAGAGATATTTTTTACAATGTATGTTTTTTTTCAAAATATCCAAGGTAATAGAATGGATGATCTAGAGGTGGTACAAAAGGATTCATATACAAGGTGGCACAGTTTACCAGTTTACTAAATTTTTGGGGTCCAAATCTGGAGGATGTAAAAAGGTGTTTTTGGAGAAGGAATAAATTTTGTGTCAAATTAAAATTTTGTGTGCAAGGGTAATGGTGATTCACAAAGTTTCATGAAATTTATGATCTGGGATCACCATATCAATATACATCTAAGAAAAAAAGGTGCATGTAAGATCTGAAATTGTGTGAAATATGGGTTTTTATGACATAGGTGTTGTGCACAGTAGTAGGCTTGTAAAAATCATAGGCTCCAAAGATGATGTTAGAACATATTGTTCATCGATTAAAGGAAGTTTCATGAAAGTCGTGATTTTGGTAAAAAAATGATTTCTTGTGCACATAGTAGAAGGACCGCAAGAAAGTTACACATAGGGACATCAATGTCTATAAATAGATGTCTACCCCTCACTTTTGAGTAGCTCAACCCTTAGAGAAAATAAGATCTCTGAATCACATATGAGTTTTGTATAAATCATAAAAGATACGTACAAAATAGTTGTGCGAAGAAACAACTCAATTTTTTTTCATGTACAAAAAAGAACATGTTTTTGCATAAGAAAGGGAGGTACATGCAAATTGTAAGAGTTGCGTTGAAGAGGAAGTTTTATGAAAAACCAAAAGATAAAAAAATGGAGTTATGTGACTAATCTTAAATGTTGTGTATAATGTGATAATGTTTCATGCAAGACATCCAAATGGTTTATAAAAGACTATGTTGTGTGAATTTATAATGAGTTTCACAATAATTCTTTGGTAAAGGGGTATTCATCAAGTGGATGAAAGATGAACTTAATGATTCACCAAATGAGGTGTGAAACATATTGATTCGAGTGATCAAAATATGATTCTTTTAAAGGAGCGGTGATTATACTTTAGTTGAGAGAGTAGTGATCTTTTAATTGTGAATGGTTTTAAACCAGGAGAGATAGTGAGTCTACTATATGATTTATAAAGGAATTGATCATGAGTATAGTATTAATCTTTCTTAAACATTATTTTGGAAATTATCCTCATACTATTTTTTTTATCGGTAAATTGTTGTTGTATTCTACTTGGATGTATCCTAGTGAGGGAGAAGTATGTAAAATTGTTGTGTCTCGTGAATTATTTCATTTATGTTCATAAATTATTAAGGTAAAGGGAAAAAAAGTGTTTTTAATGAAAAAACATGTTCTGATGGGGTTGTTTTTTAATCTATCATGCCCTGATTAACTTCCCCCCCTCTCAAGTTATTTTACCTAGTTAGTCTACTAATATTTTAATTATTATCAATCCTTATTTTATTAATATATGTTAAATATATATTATAAATGTTTAATATATGTCTTATAATATATTATTTATTTCCAAAAAAAGTATTATATATTTATTAAATTATTTTATATATAGCTATTTTTTATATGTATTCCCAATGGTTATACATATTTTCAACTATCATGTTGCACATTTTTAATCCTATATTTAACCTTAACTACTTACATAAAATTAATTCATCCAGATATTTCATTTCTTTCTAAAAATATATACAATATTTATAATTTTCTTCAAGATTTATATAGTTATAATTGGTTATCTGGTCTTCACGGAAAACCCTGAGGATGGATATTTTACACTTACGATCTTTTTATTTACTTATGGATTCATTATTTTGTAATTTTGATAAAAATTTTATTATTGTTTTATTATAATATATTAATGTTAACTAGTTTTTTATGGTATTCCCTAATGAAATAAATTTTTATCATTTTTTTTCATTATTGTGTGTGAAACATGTTATTCAACATAGTCGAAGGAAGAAAATAAAGGGTGTTACAAAACTAGAATATATGAAAAGTATAGAAATAAAATTCCTCTTTTTTTCTTATTTTTTATTGGACTATTACTTTTATTATTCAAAAAAACCTATATTATTAGTATATACCATATTGTTGTAACCGAAATACCTACCACCATGTTAATCCATGTGATTTGTCTTGAGTTGAACAATAACCTTATGGGTTTCAACTAAATTAACATTTCTTTTTGGAGTAGTAATAATCTTATTCACTTCAAATTTGATTTTCTTTCATTTAGTATCAAATCACTTGTATTTTTTTCTTTCTAAAAGAGAAAAATATTTTTAGGAACTATCCAGATTCCTTTATTTTTTCAAACTTCCTTCTTTTTTTATCATCTATGATACATAAAAAAAATTAGTTTTATCAATGTCATATTGGGTAAGATAAATCTTTAATGATCATCATGCTTCCTCCTCATCTTGAAAACATTAACTATATTCTCAAAAATACATTTTCAATTTTCATTCAATGTTTAATACATAATATCAATGATTATTTCTTTCTCTTACACATTAAGATTCCATTTAATGACAATATCTTTATAGTTTAAGGTTGTGATGAATCTTCCGTTTCTCTCTGAGAATGCACTCCACATACTGTCGATAATTTCAAATTTCAAGATTGTTGTGATCCTGCCCGCCTGGTCATCGGCTGCTTCCCCCACCTTCTATTTAGATCCTCACCCTTCAGAGTCCCCTGCCTCTTCATCCCTCTCTCTTGGTGTTCCCCCAAATTCTAATGTCCCTTCGGTTCCCCATTGCGTGGATGGTTTCTCTTCAGCAGTCCTCTGTTAGAGCTCCTTCAGAGATGTCATATGTGGCCTAAGGATACCCCCCTTCGGTCCTGCTTCCCAGAGGTTAACATGTCCCTACCAAAAGTTTCTCGAGATGGAGCCTAAATTTCCATTGATGTTCCTACTACAACCTTTGTGGTGGAAAAGGCGTGTTTGAAATGGAACCTGATAGCCCATTTTGGCTCTGTAAAAAACCCTTTTTCGGTCTTCCAGTGTTTCACCCAATCCTGGGATCTTCGATCCCCATCTTTGATCTCATTGATCCAAAAAAAACTCTTTCTGCATCTTCTTGGACTCTAAAGAAAACTTTGTCCATGTGTGGTGAAATGTTCCCCACTCGTTCAACCGCTAGAGTTTTATCCTTTCTATGTGGTCATTGGACGGTCACAGGGGAAAGGAGAGCCCCATAGCTATAGTCTGGATTCTCCTTCTGGGCCTCCCTCTCCCATTATAGAATGAAGGTTTGTTGAAGGTGATAGGTGACACCCTTGGTGGTTTCCTATGATCGAATTCCCAAACCAGCTGCTATTCAGACGCCATGGTTTCTTGATTGTGCATGGAAATGGACCTCTCCCTCCCCCTTCTGAAGAATATTCTTTTTTGGGTGCAGGATGGTTTCTGTTGGAGTCAGGGCATTTCATTACCATTCATTCCCAGGTTTTGTTCTCTTTGTAACCTCCAGGGTCACTCTTTCCAGGTGTGTATAAAGATCCATCAATGGGATTTCTATCACCCTCCCAGTACCTCATATCCCAATGACATGTCGTCTACCTCAACCTTAGTTCCTCCCTCAAAAGCAGTCAAGCAAACCTCTCCATAGGTGAGAGCCTTAATGGTAAATCCCTCTTCTTTTCAAGTCCAACCCCTCAATCCCCTTCCCCTCTATCTTGAAAGATTCCTCCAAGGTAGTTTGGTCTTCAGGACCTCATATCCTTGTCTATGGCCCCCCTTTTAGGATTTAGGGGTGATCTATTTAATTCATTCCCCTATGGATACCTATATCCTTTTCCTAGACTCCTTCTTGTGATTCCCCTAGTCCAACCCTCCAACCCTTCTGGCCTTTCCTCCCCCTCCCTAAACCTCTCTACATATCCCCTAGAACCATACGATGATGTCCTTGGGGAGGCCTCCCCTACCCAGGATATATCCTAAACCACTATATTCTGTTCTCCTAATTCTGGCCCTTGTTGGGAAGACATGGAAGGCATCAAGAACCCAGAGTGCTCCCCTCTGTCCTCCTACAAGGTTTGTGGACCTCCTTCCCTCGGCTTTGTTGGTGTTTCTAATCCAAAATATTAGGTGATCTCTAATAGAGTGTTAGTATTCACTCAATCTCTTTCCGAGAGCTTACAAGAGCATTCTTAGTCCCTCCTCATGAAGGCTTAGAGATCTGGGGCTAGTTCTTAGAACGCTATCTTTTTAATGATTCCCATCCTTGTTTGGAATTCCCATAGACTTTGATCTAGAGTTAAAATGAATTTTATCTCCTCAGAAATAAAAAAACGAAAATTGTAAATTGTTGGCATTACAGAGCACAAACAGAACCTGTCCAGGATCAGAGATTATTTCTGGAAAATCAAAATTCATGGATCCATGCCTGTCGACCCTTCAAACAGGTGCATCTGGATCTTTTGGAATAATAGATACTCTATTGATTTGGTTCAGGAAAGCGGCCAATACATCACCCCCATGGTTTCCAAAGGCAACTTCAGCCTCTTCATGACCATCGTCTATGGGAGTTGTGATCATCACAAAAGGGGAAGGCTTTAGATAGACCTCTCAACCTTTGATCTGGGGATCCTACCATGGGTGTTTGGGGGATACATCAATGTTGTGGCCAACCTAGAATAAAATAAAGGCAGTGGGATCTTTTTGTAGCACATTAGTTTGGATTTTGTTGAGTTCATGGTGGGATCAACCCTTGTGAATCTCGAATACTTAGGTGATCATTTTATGTGGTGTAACAATCAAAAAGTCCCTCATCACTCATGGATCCATTTGTATAGATGCCTGACCAATTTACATGACACCACCATGTTCTCTAAAGTAATGTTGAGTCACTTGGTGTGGGGTCCTTCTGATCATTCCCCACCCCTAATGTCTCTGGAGACAGGTCAGGTTCTTTAGGTTCGGTTCAGATTCAATCAAAAGTGGGTCAATATGTAGTAGTTCATCACTTTGTTAAATTAGGTTTGGCATGAACCTTCCTAGGTCCACTCTTGGGTGTCCATCCACAAAAATATTAGGCGTCTATAGTCCAGGCTTTAGGAGTGGAAGAAAGAGCACTCTCCCACTGATGAAGATTTGGAGGAAGAGATGAAGGTGGTGGAAATTCCTGAAGGTAGATTAGAGGAAGTGTGGGATGATCACACCTTTGAGGATCTTTCCTGCATGAAAGAGGGCATAGAGGAAATAATTCTACGGTAGGAATACTTGGTGATAAATGATTCAAGAATTAAATGGCTCAAGGAAGGGGGAAAGGAAAACTATGTTTTTTCACGCGTGCTCGAAGGAAATAAAATGACCAGAACAACCCAAAATCCTTTTGAAAGATGGTACCTATATGAATAGCATAGATGTGGTGGGTGATCTGGAACACAACTTTTTCCGAAATCTTCTTGCACGGCCCAACCCCAGTATACCCAATGGGTACCCAAGAAGAGCCACATTCTTATTAGAGGTGATTATAAATTTCATGACTACCCAGGACAATGAAAGTTTGTGTTCCATCCTAGAGTAGGAAGATATTAAAGAGGCCATGTAGATCCTTAATCTGGAGAGTTCCCTGGGTCCATATGGATTTCTGGAATCCTTCTACAGGGTCGTGTGGGATGTCATGAATATAGATATCACGTCATCCAACCAAGATTTATTTTGAGGTGGAATCTTGTTGAGGGTAGTGTGACCCACCTCTATGGTGCTTATTACAACGACAAGAAACCCCACATCAGTTATGAAATACTGTCAGGTGAGTTTATGAAACTTTACTTACAAAATCTTAGCTGGTATCATAAATTTCAGGATCTCTTTCCATCTTCTCTAGTGGATCGCCAAAGAGAAACATGAATATTTGTCGGGAAATCAATTCAAGGAGCTGTAACTCCTTCCCAAAAAATGGTTAGAGACCTCAACTTCAAAACATGCGGAGAATATGTGGAAATCAAAATGGATATGAACATAGCTTTTGATCGGGTGGAGTGGGCCTTCATTAACATGGTGTTGGAAGGTATGTGGTTCTCTCCTTGGAACATTGATATCATATTTAGATGCTTCTCCTCTTCGTGTATGGCGGTCATATTTATAGGGAAATCATGTGGTTTCTTTAAATCCACATGTGGAATTAGATAAATAGACCCCATCTCTCCAAGTGTCTTCATCATCTCCCAAGATATCTTGAGCTATCTTATATAGACGAGCTATACCAGTGGAGTGATTCGTCCCTACTGAAGGTGTAGGGGGTCTCAGTCTATTTCTCACTTCATGTTTGTAGACGACCCCCTCTTTTTTATGAATGTGGGTATTAGGTAGATAAGATGTTTGAATGAGGTACTAGATAAATATTTCTTCTGGAATAGCCATATCATTAACAAGGACAATATCCTTTACTTCATTTCGAATAGTTGTTCTCCCAACTAGAGGTCAGTGGTCCATAATGGCCTTTCTATGAAACAAGGAATCTTACCAACATAGTATCTAGGGGATCCAATATCCCCACATAGATTGAGAATAAGAGACTTTTATTTCCTCACTAGAAAGATAGTGGACAGTATACACAACTGGAAGAATAAGTACCTTATATTCAGGGGCCATATTGCGCTGATAAATAGTGTTCTTCTAGGTACCCCGCTTTATACACTATCCATAATTAAATTTCTGAAGGGAGTCATTATCAACATCGATAAGATCCTGGATAAATTTATATGGGACCCCAAAGATGTGTAAAAACACCATTGGTCCTCTTATAATAGAATGGAAAGGCCATCCAGTGAAGGGGTATTAATGTTAATAGTCTCATGGATACCCTATAGTGCATGATTGTTAAAATGGTCTAGTAAATCCTTGAACAACGAACATTGTAGGGACAAATTATGAATAACTCCCATTATGGAAATATGGAATTGATCAAGGGTTATGGATCTCCATTTTGTTCCATAATATTCCCCCTTATTCTTGAACTTCAAACGCATGCATGTTGGATTTTAAGGAGGGGAAAAGTTTTGTTCTAGAACCATAACTGGGTAGGGGAAGTTATCGGTTTCCCAGGTAGTCATGCCCCCTCGATATAATTTAGGGAATCTACCAGTCACTGATTATTCATCAAAGTAGTGTTTTATAAGGGTAAACAGAACTCTTTCATTCTTATTGATATGTCCTCGTAAAATGATAAATGTGTTTTCACTCCTTTGACCTCGGGGGCCTTCAATTCTCAAGACTATTGTCACTCACGGGGTCCCCAAGAGCCTCCACCCAGCTGGAATGATTCCTTGTGGTGTAAATCTATGCCTAAAAAGTTCAAATTTTTTCATTGGAGAATCAGAAACAGATCTTTCCCAATAGAGTAAAACATCAAACAATGTGGGATCCCATTGGTTTCTTATTTCTCATGTTGTTAATGCTGTAAGGAAGAGAGTGTAGACCACATGTTCTTCAGCAGCGAATGGGAGTGTGTTGTTTGAAATTTATTTGAGGAGTTCATAGGTCTCTACATCCCCATCTTATGTGGACTCTCTTACATAGAAAGGTTGTTCCATGGTTTTGGAGATAGAAGTTTGGAGTAGATGGCCTAAACCATGATCCTACAAGCAAGATGTTGGAGTATATAGTAGGCCTAAAACAAGACAAGGCATGAAAGGGTGATGGATAAGGCTTACTCTATCATAATCAAGACTAAATCACTCTTCCGTGATATGGATAATATTGCCAGCAATTGGAAAGAGAAACCCTCACTTCGATGTTTGCAGGTCAGCTCTCATATTCCTCTGCATGTTAACAGTAACGCCAGGGGTAATTGGGTTCAATGGAAACTGCCACCCAGGGGCCTTAAATTCAATAGAAACATGTCATGCAACATGGGAGTCCTTCGGGGTGTAGGGGTTGTGCATGATACCCAAGGTTCGGTTTTGTTGTCTTTCTCTACCAGGTTATTACAAGGGTCATCCTTAAAGGTCGAAGCCAAATATTTCCTTCTAGGAATCCATTTGTACCACCACAAAAAAATATAGGTTGAATATCTGTAAACTGACTCCGAGATTCTTCATAACATTCTTCATGGATTTTTCCAATCTCTGTGGTCCATTGAATACATCATCAAAATGTGTAGGGAAAATCTAAGTAACAACATCAAGGTGAGACATACGTGGAGATAGGGGAACCAAGTCACAGACTATCTTGGTTCTTTGGAGATTTTGGGCCCTGACCAAATCTGCCATCATATGGTGAGCTCCCTGAAATCTCATTGTGTCAACCTAGTTAAAGGGGATGCAATCAATCTTCAATATTTCAGACCACCTTAGGGACTTCTTTGATGCATTCATTTCAGTGTGTATTCAGTTGGATCTCTTCTTTTCTTGATAAAAAGTCAATATGATGATGATAAAAATATCTCAATTCTCTGATTTTTTTAATTAAATAATTTCATAGTCATATTTCAAAACATATTACTTTTATTATTATATCTCCATGTTTATATATTATTCTAGTTTAACAATTTTTTCATTCTTTCCTCATGAATTCTATATATAATGTTCTTCCAAAGGAACCCCTAATTCCACGTAGAGTTCCAAATAACCATTTACTTCATTTTTATCTTCATAATTGACCATGTTTCTTTAGTATTCATCAATAAAATAAAATATTAATTCTTTCTTATATCCTATATAGTAATATATTTCATTATCTCTTGATTCACTCATACCATCTTATTCTTATCAAATAATCTTATTATTCTTAAAAAAATATTTTTAAATAGTTTTTTCTTAACACACTTTTAAGAATTTCTTAGGGTTTCATCAAAATCATTCTTTTCAGCAACATGATACTTCATTGGATAAGTGATTAAATTTTTTCACATAAAAAAGTGAGTATAAATTTTCCCTTAAAAATTTCCCCTATTAAATTAAGATTTGAGAAGCGGTATGGAATTATATTTTCAGCCTCCTTGTCTCCCAGATCATCCCTCATGGTTAAATGTGTTTCTTAGAAATAATAATTTTTCTTGGGATAAATTTTTTATTGAGTTTTATTTGTTTTCAATGAACAAGGAGTGTCAATGAGTTTGATGTTAATATGGACTAAAGGATAACATTGGAGTTAGTTTAATAATACAAGAATGAGGATAATAAGAGTCGGTCAAAACATGGAGTGAATTTGAAACAATAAAAAATATTATTAAGAAGGGAGAATTAATGTTATCTCATATGAGGTTTTAAAACTCACCTTGGGATTGTAAGTGATTAAATTGGACACCAATTATCACTAATATTACAATTTATGTGAGTTAGTTCCAATTCTATTTATTTAGAAAAGAAAAAAATGGCATGTGAAGTATAAAATTTACTTATATTCAATTGAGAGAATTCAATGAAGATAAGATATGAGTCCCGATTTTTTCTATAAAGGTTGTTGTTGTTTCTATAGTTAAACATTTTTTTTTGGAAAATGAATCTGGACTTCGAAAGAGTACATGTGATTATATATTTTTAGATAACGTTGTGTAGTTTATAGGAGTATAAATTATCCTTTATAGATAATGTTATGACTCTATGAAGTGATATTTTGGAAAGGGGATCCATAAGAGTCATTTACTTGTACATTGACTAGCTATGATATTTTATAAAGGGAATAAATTATTTTCCCATGGCCCACCACAAGAGAGTGCTTGACCACATCCATTAATTTGGATAGTAGAAATTTAAACTATATTAAAGCCACAATATCTATAAATGATGAAAACATCCAATGTAGGTTGTTAATGGATGGAAGTGCGTCAGGTGGCACTGGGGGGAAACAGGTGTGACATTGCAAGAAAGAGTGCAACCATGTGGAGTGGCATATAGGTTGTGGTTAGGGTATGATGTTGGTACCATGATATTTTTTTATTGATGTGATGTTCCCATTATATTATTATGTAGATAAATCTTGAATGAAACATCTATATTGTACTTATAAAAAATGTGTGCACTTGTCATAGATTTAAATATAAAGTACACCATGATAGAGTGTCTTTTATATTATCATCTTCCTCATACAATTCTAATTTCATGCCATTCCTATTTTAGGTGTGTCGTGATAACTTAATTCACACAAGATGAATAGTTTTTTATTATCATTCGTGAAATAGTTTTTTTATCAGATTATAATAATATAGATGTATTGTATTTCTGAATAACAAAAATTGAGTTCTAAGGAACATAAACTTCTGAGATAAGAGGAAACATTTTATATAATGTATAATCCAAGTAGCATGGTAGTTAAATATCAAAAAATAAGGTGATTTAATATCAAATTTTATGGAGTAATATTCACACCATGTTGATGGTGAATATAACATGAATAAAAATTATATGTCGCAAGAATTCTGTAAAATTAAATATTGATGTGTAATTATTCGAAATAATGGATTTTGTAGAGGAATTAAAGCTACAATATTTAGAATATTACATAGAATAAATACCAAGTCTTGTGGATATTATAAAGTAAATATTGAATGATACATGAATGAGTTGAAATTATTTTAAAATTAAGGAAATCTCACTATCATATATAATCGAGTTACATTATTCAAAACAAGGAAACAATATTCATTATATTTTGGAATATAAATATATATATATATATATAGTTGAAAAATAAAATAAAAATAAGATAGAGGATTGTCATTTAGTTATCATTGAAAAAATTATATGTATCATTGAACTTCATAATACAGCCTTCAACATTGGGACAACCTAGAAGAAAAAACACAGATCAAATAAGAAAGCTGGTGATCATGTACATCAAAGAATAAGGTATTCTTATGATATCCTCATGTCATAGATGTTGATTTAGAAGAAAAGGGACCAATGTTTCTTTCATAGTTGATAATAATTTTGACAGTAATCGTTAATAACAGAGAATCCATCATGATTAAAAATACATAGTGAGATTGAGTTGATATAACATGCACTGTGAGAAAAAATTATTTCTGTAATTATTTTGAAGTCTAAGATCTATTACATGGGGAACGATATCTCATTTCAGTTGATACAGTCACATATAAATAAGAAAGGGGATATCTTTTTTGGTATTTCAAGGAGGGAATTTGAAGAACTTATGTTTCTAATATAAATAAGTTCATTAGTCATTGAAAGGATGTGAATGATACCTCCATTAGGGATATAGATTATACCATCCCAACACTTTTGTTGAAATTGAACTACACCTATAATCGCTATTAAATAATAGTGGTAATAAAATATATGTCTAAAAAATGTTGAAAGTTTTAGGAATTATACTATCACATTGAGGTAAAAACTTATTAATCCTTGTGTATTATTATTATTATTTTATTATTTATTTCATTGTTGGGTGATTATTAAGATTTTATCAAAAGATCCATACTTATTAACAGAGATATATATTTGAGTAGAAAGAGTGGATAATTAAGTGGATGTAAGAAACTCAGTAAAATATGGGTACATTGAATCACCCCCCCCCCCCATAGTGACCCTAAAATATCATCTTAAAATTAATGTGGTATTAGAGAAAATTGATAGTCTTCTTATTAGATCTACATTATTATCCTAGTTTTTTATTATACTCACATGAAGTGTAGATTTTAACGAGAGACACATATTGAGAATTTAGTCTCCATCCTTGTTTGTAACATCATGTTAAAATTTTTAGGTATTCCTAAACCCTCATTGTTATTGATATTTTATTTGGTTTCATTTAGGGTTGTTTTATGTTAAAACTTTAAGAGTTTTGAAATTTTTGGGCCAGTTCACGGTTAGCACACGATTTTCCCAAATTGTGCGCCCTATCATATAAAATCATGCAACCCAAGGTAGTTGGTTTTTTTCATTATTGGAACACAGTTAGTCAAGTTTTGTACCCTTTTAGTAGAAACCATGAAACCCATTTAAAATAGGTTCATGACTAGGACACATGGTTTTGTCTAATCGTGCATGTCTTCCTAGGAAATCATGTGTACCAAATTTTAACAGATCTGATTTTTTATTAAAAATTCCCAAACCCCTATTTATGGTTCCCAACAGACCTCCTTAAACCAAAAGTCATTTCTCCCTTTTTCAGAGCTCCCAAAGAGTATTCTTGGCCCCTCTAATCTCTCTTACAATCAATCCAAAGCTAGAGGAATGTCCTTCGATCTCGTCATGGTTAGTTTCCTTATCTCGGTCGCATTCTCCCACAGTCTCTCTTCTTCTCCCAAGGGTTTCATGGATCTAAATATTGATTTATGGATCTAATACCATCTATTTTGGGATCTTAAACATAGGTTTGATTCCTGTTTGAGTGATCCTCATTCTTCATGGATAAATCCCAATTAGGATTTGGTGTTACAAGATCTATTGTTTTCAGTAGGTGGTTCCGTTAGGATTCCCAATTTATCTTAACCCTAAATTTCTATTTTAAGTTCAATTGATGATTTAATTTCAGTTTATTTATTTGGATTAAATTTATTTTAATGTTTTTTTATAAAAATCCAATCTCGTTGATTTGTGATTTTGGATAAAAATAGGTTTTTTGAATGAAATTGGAAAATCCCCAATTCTATTGAATTGGGATGTATTTATAGAAATTTGTAAAATTTAAATTGTAGTTTTTATGGAAAATGATTCAATTAAATTTTTGTATTTAATTGTGGAATGGATTTTGATGGAAATTTATGAAAACCCCAATTCCATTGAATTATAGTTTTTTTTATAAAATTGATGTTTTTTAAATTAAATTGCTCAACTTAATTGGAGAAAGTGGATTGTGAAATTTCATAAATTGGTTTCCAATGCTTATTTGTAAAAAATGGTTTACAACCTGTTTTATAGAAACCTTAGGGTTCCATCTTTGTTAAAAGGAATGTTCTTGATTAAAAACATGTAATTTTGTTTATGGAAAATTGGTATATTTGAAACGGAGAACGAGATTAATTTTATTTTGAGTATTATTGAAATTTATTGTCCACTGTTTTTTTGTACAAGATCACATAAAAGCCTTAGGTATCTGGTGTGTTATTTTGCGTGGCACTTTATGACATACAATGTTCTAAAACCGCATATCATCACATCCCATTCATTAGGTGATGGTGATGATTTCCCTTTGCCTCCAACCCTAAGGATCATGTGTTCATATTTACCATTTCACATTGTCTAGTATAAATATCCTAGAACTATAATACCAATTTATAATATGATCATGTTTCTATTTTTTTTATTTCAAATATATATATTCGATTGTTTTAAACTGTTTTACATACCTTGTGAATTTATATAAACTATTTTATATAAATTTTTTTATTTAAGAAATTTTTTGAAACGTGTTATTTTTGTATAGAACCCTTTGATTGAAGGTAAATTATATATTTTGAAATATATTTTCATCATTTTAAATGTGAATCATGAATTTAAAAATGTATTTCCAAATTTTAAATTATAAATCATTATTTGTTTAAATATGTTTTTGTACATGTGAAACGTGTTTATTTTAAAATTGAAAGCTCATTCTTGGTTAATTTGATATTGAAATATTGTTATGAAATATTTGGTGAAATCATATTAGGATTCTATTCACATCCCAATTGTACCTTTAGGTGTTTGTTGATTATCTCCTTCTAGGTTCGATCAAGGGAAACAGATCTCTTGGAGGCGGATCAAGCACTTGAACCTAGGACTTGGTGAGTTACGTCCTTAGGGACTTCGGATGTTTTCACTATTTTGGTACTTTGGTTGTATTACATTGGGATTTATTTTCTCTATGAATTATGGTACCTTAATTACAGTGGAGTTTCCATTGATATGCATATTATATCATTTCTTTATACATCCACTATATTTGTGGAAAAACTATTCCAACATTCAGTTTGTATGATTCTAGGTTCTAGTCATCAATCCATAGGGATCAAGAACCCCCTTTGGGTTGTGCCAGGACGTCCTTTATTATTAGGTTACCAGGGTACCCATGTTGGTTCCTAAAAAAGTGGTATTAAAGGTGAGGTTGAGATTTTTTTCTTAAAGTTTGTATGAAATTATGAAATATTTTCAGGACTTATGAGGTAGTTTTGATTGAGTTATTGGCCAACTCTCATTGCAATTAACCTTAAGTCACAAGGGGTGGTTAGGGAAGAAATATTGTGGATTAGGTCTAGTATTTTTCATATTTTTATTTACATATAGTGAAATCAAAATCTAGATTATTCTCCAGGTTGGGATTAATTTCCCTCATTACTCTGTCTGAGTATTATCGGATGACTTATTAATTTTCTGCCGATGTTTTATAGAATTATGCCTTAATAAAGACATGAAAATAGGACCAAGTAGAAATATTCTTCTGAACATCAATGAGATGATCATATTGTTGATCCGAATCTAGTATAGGTGATTGTGTGCACTATCCAAACTCTGGGACCGACACCACCTCTAGTTCCTATTTGGGCTCCAACTATAGAACCTTAGGGGGTGTTCTCAAAGTTAGTTCATGAGAGTTAAATCCACATAAGCTAGTAGAATTTAAAGGATCAAATTATCCTCAAGTGGATGAGGAATGTTTGGGTAGTACGGAATGATTTTTTGGGTTCTTAGACACACCTGATGAAATCAATGTGAAGTGTGGCACATTCATGTTAGAAGAATCGATCAAAAGATGGTGGGAAAATATGGTGATGGAAAAAAAACATAAGTGATTTGAATGTAAAGACTTCATAGTTTTTTTCACTAACCAATTATATCTAGAGTCGATGTTGTTGGCCAAGTCTACTTAATTTTTCAGACTTGGGCAGGCTGACAGGATCGTGATAGAGTATGCGAACTATTTTTCTAAGCTCATGGATTTCTCACTTGATATTTTATTAAATGAGGAGAAGAAGTCTAAAAGTATCCTTCATATAATAATGTGTGGGATAGAAAACTAACGGTTAAAATGGACTTTGCTGGTAAGTCAGGCTTATCATGAGTTCCTTTCTCTCCCAGTGGTAGTGTGAGTTCCTTCAAGGGAATGTGGAAGCATTATGATTATCATGGTAGTTCTTGACACAAGGGTAATTATATACCTCTTGAAAAAAAATAAAGGGTCCTTTAATTTTTTAAAAATTTGGAAATCCAAGACATTCAAAGAGGGTTTACACTTTGACTCCCAAGAACTGCGGCCTCTATGGATGATTGGGGAACTTACAGTGATTTTTCCATATTTATTCCACTCCGAATAGTGTAAAGGGGTCATCATCTCCACCTAAAACTATGGGAAAATTAGATGCGTGTCATAAAAAATGGGTTCTATACATAGGAATTTATAATGAAGATACTTCAAGTAGTGGAAGAGTCTCCATAGGAAGAGGATATGGGTCTAGCGACGGTGAGAGGTACCATTACTATAACTTCGTCATTAGTGATAACTCTATTTGATACTGGTGAATATCATTCATTTATTTCAACCAGTATTGTTAATATTTTTTATCTTCCTATAGATCCTTTATCTTTTTCTCTGGATATTACTACACCCCTTGCTACGATGAGACAGAAGGGTCTCCTTAGTTCATATTGGGTCTTTTCTCTATTATATGTCAATATTTCTTGGATATTCCTTGTCCTATACAATTAACCACTTGATTTCATATTCGTGATGAATTAGATTATAGTTAATAAATCCTCGATAGGTTGTTATCTTCAACGGTTTTCCATTACCACACCTAGTGGTGTGTTCCATGTCTTTAAAAGAGAATGGGACCCAAGGTCGAGCAGAGCTGGACCTTCTTATCTGGAGTTGGGTAAATGTATATATGTGTTTTCCATTGATTTGGAGTGATAATACTTGATTGGTGATCCTCCTACAGTGGTCGTCAAGTTTCCCTTCATGTTTCTTTCTGACTTATCTGGGTTTTCACCAGTAAGGGAGGTTCAGTTTTCAATTGACTTGAAGAATGGTACTCAACCAGTATCTATTCCATCTCACTACATGGAACTAGATTAACTAAAGGATTGGAAGTCCAAATTGGGCGATCTTTTAGGGAAAGGCTTTTTATGCCTGAGTGTGTCACCTTGGGCTACGCTGGTTCTCCCTGCTAAGAATGCTGATGGTCCACTTATCCTATGTTTTCTTTACTGAAATCTCAATCGACTGATGGTAAGGAACAAGTATCTATTTCAAATTATTGATGACCAGTTTGATTGGTTGAAGGAGGTGAAGTGGTTCTTGAAAATTGATCTTCTATCTAGTTACCATCAGTTGAGGATAAAATATTATGACATTCAGAAAACCACCTTTTAGAGAAGTTATAGTCATTATGAGTACCCTGTAATTCCCTTTGGTCTAACGAATGATCATGTAGTCTCTATGGAATTAATATAGATGATTTTACTTGAGTATATAGATACCTTTGTTGTGGTATTTTTGGATCAAATCCTCATTTACTATATATAAAAGGAGGATCACGTGCATCATTTGAGAATAGATCTGAGTTTTCTAAAAAATCGTCAACTTTATGCGAAGCATTAAAAGTGTGACTATTGGATTCAGTATGTGAAATTATTAGGACATGTGGTCCCATAAAATATTATTTCAGTTGACCATAAAAAGGTAAAATCTATTATGACATGGGATCAACCATGAAATGTTTCTGATATTGGGAGCTTCTTGGATTTAGCTAGATATTATCACCGGCTCATTAAGGACTTCTCAAAGTTGTCTTCTCTGATGATTCCCTAACTTAAAAGGGAGTGAAATTTGTTTGGAATAGTAACTCTCAGAGTTCTTTTGTTGAACTGAAACATCTTTTGACTACTACACTGGTGTTAACTCTTCTAGAGGCCGATAAGGGATATATGGTCTTTTATGATGCATCGGGTTCATGTTTGGGTTATGTTCTTATGAAAGGTAATCATTTCATTGCCTATGGATCTCATCAGTTTAGGGTACATGAGAATAATTATTTGACCCATAACCTTGAACTTATATCTATGATGCACACGCATAAGAGTTAGCATCACTACCTTTATAGAGCAAGGTTTACTATGTATTCAGATAGGGCCACGGGGTGATACCATGACTCATCCTAATTCACCTACTAAGTAGAGGATTGAAATCTGGTAGGATTGGTTATGCTGATACAAAGACTATACTTAGGGAGCAAGAATGGATAGAGGATCTGGCTCTAGGCATCTCAAAGGGGATTCCAACTACTTTATCCAAAAATTCCTACTAAAGGGATCATACTCCAGTGAGTCAGAAATGATACCCCCTAACCTTCCTAATATGTATCAAGGGCACAATCCCTAATTAAACTTGTCCAATATACTATGGACAATGATATAAAACCATGTATAATAGAGTACATGGTGTGTAGTAGAGTCACACATCGTGTCCCTTGACTATGGGTATTTCCCATGTAGAACGGCCCATGTCAAAAGTACATGTCCTGGAAAAATAGAGTACATGATGTGTAGAAGGGTCACACGTTGTGTCCTTCCGTCTACTGTCCACCTGTGTACTATGGTCGTGTGCTAGTACATGGTTTCAACTCATGTTCCTTGCCTGTGTACAAGTACACAGGGTTATCAATGTAACCAGCTCAGCAAAGCTTTGTGGTGGGGTACACGCCGTGTACTCCACCCCATGTCTATGTAACTCTTGAGAAACATGATGAACCTCAAGGAAGGACCCAAATTCTAGGTGACATGGGTTACACACCATGTGATTCTTTACTACCTCCCAAAATCCTAGTCGTTGTTGACTGGGGGCCACACATCGTGTAGTCTGGACTACACGCCGTGTTCTTTAGAATTTTCCAGAACACTGGTTCTTCCTCTATGAACCTATGTTGATCCTACAATGTTTGATCCAATGATCCGTTCACTGTGAAATTGAAAATCCATGGTCATATCTCCATTTAAATACCAAATCAGTGGGTTTGGGGACTTGGATCGGCTCTGAAAATCGATTTCAGTCATCCGCATAAAATTCACCCGAAGAATGATACCTCCTGAAATACATCGATCTATCCTCTGACATCATCTTCACACCTCCTCTAGATCATCAAAAGGTTGGATCTCAAAATTCAGATCATTTCATCAAGAATCAGAGGTGCAATGATCATTCGTTCAAATCTCGCGAAGAACGCGAAGAACTTGGGGGAGAAAAGAACAATTGAACAAACCACATAATGAACCTCGATAATTATTCATTTCAAACTCAATACATTTTGTAAGAATGATCAAGATAACAAAACAATATTATAATCATAATCATCTCGTAATGAAAAACTACAAGAAAAGATTATCCCACAAGAACGATTGAACTGTGGATCAACCCGTTCGTAGGTTGATCCGTGTTCATCATTGAATCTAAGATCTGGGAAAGGAATATTCAAAAAAAACTCTCCATACCTGGTAATTGGATCACTCTCTAAAGAATATCAGTTTTTGTGTTGTCATTGTTGGTGAGATCACTCTAGAATGTATTTCTTCGATCTTCTATCCAACATCATATCATCGTTCGTCTCCGAGAGAATCATCTATGTTTCTCTCTCCAAATCCTCCAAGGAATTATAGGGTTATGAGTCCAACCATGGACCCCTACATCTAGGTTCATTAATAATGATGTTTTGTCCCTGTGTTGGAAAAACGTTAAAATAAAATAAATTCTTAATTTATTTTATTCTTTTAAATGTCCAAAAATTAACTTTCGCAACCGACCTGCACCAACCGATGTTAGGTCTCGTCTAGGTTAAAACCCACATTATTAACCTAATGGTTTCCTTGGATTTCCAATCCGAGTCACAACTAATGAGTTATTAGGATTTAAAAATAAATTAAAATAATTTTATTATTTTATTTACGATTACTTCCTTGGTGACCTTTTCTACAGATGACCCGTGCCGACAAAATTTAGGTCGCCCCTAGGGTAAATCCATTTCTCTGAACTCAACGGTGCCCTCAGATTTTTGATCTGGGAACCTGCTTATAATTTATTCCATTTTTGGAAAAACTATGAATGTTTACTAGTTAATATATTTAATATATTACAAACATTTATTTCAGACACACCGGGCCTTGAAATCACACGCCGTCTCAGTGTCTGGTCTCAAATTAATTTCATATAATGTTTAATAATAATACACAGAAAATCTGGGACATTACATTATTGGTAACCCTAAAATTCTATGTCATGGTTTTTTGGAATTAATCCAATATATCAAGGGTTATTCATTTGAATGTGATTATTATATAGATATTTTTAATATGATTTCATTGGATGAAAAAGAAAATAATACATGATAGTGAAAACATTACATTGTGGATTGGTAGCATAAGTTTTAAAATAGATGAAGTGATGACACTATCTATAATGGGATATGATGATACAGATTATTTTATTCAGTTATTTTTGAATGAATTTGTTTCTCAATAAATTATTTTCATATTTTTTTAACACTGGAAACAGGTTTGCAGTATAGTAAGAAGTCGTAACCTATTTTCTAGAAATAATTACATTATATTGATTTATATCATTTCATAAAATATTTAAATTATACGTCTCTAAAATTTAATAATTAATTAAACTTTAGGATAATATTTTCAATTACTCGAAGGTATTATTTCTTTATATACATCATTACCATATGGTTTGGCCCATAATAATGAATTTTATAATATTTTAAATCCTTCAGTTTTAAACACATTAGAATGAGATAACGAGATATGATTCAACATAATGTAATGGATTTTAATTCTTATTTAGTAGTAATAATTAGTGGAATAATAAGATAAGGAAATAAAAACATCAATTATTCATTTATATTAATCACATCTCATGGAAATATGTAAAGGAAAATAAAGATATTTTTTCCCAAAGAAAAGAGGAGAATGAAATTAGATAATAATTTCATAAAAAATGAAGATAAATAAATTGATCATTTATATGATGAGGAATCATCTTATAGCATCACCAATAAAGGTGTAATATTTTTTTATTTATTTATATGTGCATTAAATACTTCAATTTTTCCAATAGTGAGTAATTCTTGTGAAATAGGGAACTAATCATTCTAAGATAGAGTGGTTTTAAACTAATAAGGAAAGTGGTTACACACTAAACCTTGTGAATTAAATTTCATTTAGTAAATTTTTTTACATTGGAAATTATTTTTATATACACCATAAAATTTTCCAATATTGGTGAAGCTAGTAAAATTGCTTTTGTTGTGTGATTTAATTGATTTAATATTAAATTATAAAGAGAGAAGTATTCCTACTAGTCATTAAAAAATATACTTGGAGGGAATTATTTTAATTTAAATGCTCTGATTCAGGATTCCCACTTAGTTTATTATCTATATTGGTCCCAACTAGTGGCATTTAAGTTAAAATTTTATTTATCAAAGATGATTTCTCTTGATTCTAGAAAAAAGGTTATAGTAATTGTTCCTAACCATGATTGTACCCTTAATGATCATAGATATAGATTTTATCCATGACTAATCTAACCATCAACAATATTACTGCGATAATAGGGGTATAGACATAGGAATATTTTTCATATGGATATTGACTTACAACCATTATCATTTCTCAGGGTTTCAGAGTTACAGTAATAGGATTTTACGTGGATAAAAAAACCATTACTAGCACTGCCTATGGATTTAACTCTATATCCATGACCAATTATCATTGTTTTCTAATCACAATAATTTGAAATTCCTATAACTATATGATACTTCATTTTATGAACAAAATATTTGTGTGTGTGTGTATCTATAAATATCTATATTTCATAAAAATAAAACCATAAAAAACATAACATCATTAACATACATAATAAATAAATTTTTAAACATGTTATAATATAAATATATTATACATCAAAAGTAAAGGTCATTATTATTTTTGGTACCATAAAAATCCCATATATAACCACCAACACCAACCATACTATCAATATCACCCATGAAATCCCCAACACCATAATCACCACAACCAGTTACACCTATATCTCTAAATATGTCAACATAATCATCATCATCACAACATTTTCATCAACATATGTATTTAAATTAGTAATTTTATTTAGTGATAGGAAAAACTAAAAAACATAAAACAATTTCATCAAAAAAAATTCAACCACTATTGCACTCTCAAGTGAAAGTAACGAACAAAAATCAAAAATAGATTTCATGATTTTTTCATTGGTCTTAGTTTAGTATCTCTATGACTTCACTTCCATATTTCATATTTCATGTTTAATGAAATCATTAAATAAATATACTATTAATGTATAAAAATCAGTGCTCAATGAACACAACTAGAATAATAATATCAATATGGTTAAATATTATTTCTAGGTATAAAATGAACCCTACATCAATGCCCATCTCCAAATAACTTCTGATAATGATCCTTCGAATAAAAAATTTCCAATATTTTAGTACTTCAATTGTAATTTGTTGAATAATTTATGTCATTAACTAATATTAGAAAAAAAATACAGGAATACAATTCGATCAAATTAATAAAAATATAAATATGTTTTCAATATCTTATTGGGTCTCACTATTTACTATGCTTTAATCTTTCTTTTCCCTACTTGAGAAAAACAATATAGATCAAAGAACATGAACTTAAATATTCAATGCATTTTCCTACACAATTTTAATATAAAATTAGATAATTATCCATCGATAAAAATAAATTATATAAATCTTCAATGATAAATATAAAGGCATACAAAATTAAATGGAATCAAGATAACTAAAACTTACAAAAATGGAATATTTTTTAATATGAAAATCCAAAAATAACTTGAACCAAACAATAGTACAATCAACTACAATAAATTTACTAGAATTGATGAATTGAATCAAATTAAACCACACCAAAATGAATAAAATATATATATAACCTAACTTTATAAAACAATTATATTCACTCTTATTTAGAAAGATTCATTTCATTTTAACTTAGTATTAATCTATTCAAATTGGTTTTATTTTTTAAAATTTAGTTACTTTTAATTTTGTATGTTTTAGGATCTATTTGATTCATTTTGGTCAATTTTAATTTAGTTTGGTTTATATTGTTTTTGTATGATTTAATTAATCATTTTTTTGTACGATTTGATTTTTTAGGATAGATAATGTTATTTTAATTTAATTAAGAATTCCTTAGTTCAATTTGGTTTCATTTAGTTGGTTTTTATTTCTTCCTTTTTTGGTTTGGTTTGGTACAATTTATTTTAATTTAGTTCATTATTTCTTTTTTTAGTTTATTTAAATTAACTAGGTTCTACATGTATTAGGTTAAACATGTCTATATTTAGTGGGTTTAGATTGATTTAGTTTGGTTTAATTTGGTTAAACTCTATATAGTTTAAATTAGATTGGTTGAAGTAGTTTAGGTTTTATTTGTTTTGTTTTAGATTAGTTTTTCTTAGTAGAGTTTGTTATGTTTCATATTTCTTTATTTTTTTATTCATTTTTTATTTGATACATTTGGTTTAGTCTAAGGTATGTTCTAATTAGTTTGAATTTTTTATGATTTAGAGTGATTAAATTATTTTTCGGATGGTTTTATATATTATAGGTAGGTTCAGGTATATAAGAAAATAATTATATGATTTCGTACATCCATAATGAGTTCTAATATGTACTTTTGGATGTAAACTATCTATTATATAATTTTACTATGAAGAAATTTATCCTCATATAATAAAACATTATAAAGATATTAAGATATATGTGTTCTTCTAGAATTTGTTAGAGGAATGTTTGAGAATAATGAAGTCAAACTCATTGAGAATGGTTTCTTTAATTTATCATAGGATTTCCAAGATAATATTATTATATAAAATTTAGTATGTGTATTTGAAATTATAAAAATTGATTTAAATAAATAGTTTGATAGTTAACCACGAAGATGATCTCAGGAAAAAAGGTCCATAAGTTTGTTAAAATTTTTATAGTTCACTAGAGGATAATAAAATAATGTATTTTAGTCATGGAGATTTATATTTTATGTATTAAAAGAAACAATATATAACTTATAGTGAAAAACATCTTATAATTACTTGTATATTAACATGTAGAGGCTAAATTGAGGATAAAGGTGACTTATAATTCAAACACAATACATTATATTTTCTATATGGAAAGGAAGAATCATAAGAAGAAAATATCTAATTATATGACATTTTATATTAGAATGATGCTAGATATTTAACATATGAGGAGAAGTATTAATATAATTTTTTGGGTTTAAATTTGTGATATCTTAGTGATAATAGAAAAAGTTGATTATTCTAAATTATGTTTAGCCACTATTAAAGGAAAATATGATTATTATTAGTATATGTTTTACTTAAAAAAAAAATTTAAAAGGTCAATAAAAGTAAAAATAATATAATATTAAATTATATGTGCTTACTCGTGACCTGGAATAAACATGCATCCGAGAGTATGAATATATTTATTGGAAGTTTTACTTATTTATTTTATTCCAAATTTATTCTATAATTAAACAATAATATAACTATTATTTATCTATGATAATAGTAACATAAGTATTTCGTACTTTAAATCCCATTTTCAAATTAAAAATGATACTAATAAAATAAGATATTACCTTAAAACATTGACAATTATAATATATGACCATCTAGTAAGAATAAGAACATGGATATTCATTAATAACAGGTATACCCTCAAGATTGGTACTAGTTCTATTTTTGAACCTATATAATAGTTATAATCGTATGCACTAAAAAAATTCCTAACTCCATGAACCATATAGTCTTTACATTTGGCCATTAGGGGAGTTATATTGAAACTAATTTAGAAAATATATTTATCATCATAATTTTATGAAATAATATATTTAAAAGTGAGTAAATATTATTTACCCATATCTCACCTTGTAACACCCAAATATTTTAAAATACCACTGAGTTATATAGTGTATATAATGTGTATCATCAAGCTTAAACCAACCATGAAATATTAATATTTTAATGTTATAGTTATAACATAGAAATTAAATTGGTATATATGAATAGGATTAACCACATTATGAAATATATAAAAATATCATACTAAATAAAAATTTATTAATTAATGTTAATGAAATAAACACCCATTTTTTAGTAGTCAATTTATTCTTCAAAAACACTTTTTCTTAAAATATTATTATTTTTTATTTTTTATGAGAAAATGTTATAATTAAGTTCAATAATTTTTATAAACTTTATTCGATAAAATAAAATTAATTTTTAAATCATCATATCAAAATTATCTTAAAGGTAATTATGTTATTTTTATGAAAATATTTATTTTGCAGTGATTAGTGAAGAAATATTTTTTATAATTTTTCATAAAATTTCCATTTCTTTTCTTCTAAATGTCCCATTATGTTGATATTAAATTACCATAGTAATAATTTAGTTATAAATAATCTAATTAATTACATATTAATCAACACTATAATTGATTTTTGTATAAGGTCATTTTCTGGATTAAAATGTATTTTTTCAAAAAAAAATGTTTTCCGTTGAATTTTACACATTTATATTAGAAGTTATTTCTATATCTTAAAAGAATTAAATTTTATTAAATGGTATTTATTTTTTACTAATAAAGTAAAATTTATCCAAGGATTTATTTTTTGAGTTTCTTTAGAAGAAATTAATCTTTTTTAATAGTAAAAAATATTGTTTTCATGACATCCATTATCTTTTATGATATCTCCATAATATAAAATAGATAAAAAAAATTTATTAAACTTATATAAAGACTCATGTGTAAAAATATAATTACAATATTACACAAAAATAAATTAAAAAAATCAATTATTGTTTGTTTATTGATAAATATGAAAATCATTTTCAATGTCAATGTTATGCTTTCACAACACCAGAAAAGTATAATTTGGTATCTGAAAGATAATATTTTAGAAGTAATTAATATGTGATCTACTTGTATAATGATATGAAGTATTATTTATTCATTTTATGGTTATATAAAAAAAATTAAGCTATAAAAAAAGTGACTTATCCAAATTCTTATGCAGTGTTTACGCAAGGCTAGAAAAGTAAAATGACTATATTAAATAAGTTAGCATGACATAAATGTGAGTAATTATACATATTGAATGAATATAAAAAAATTCATTGAAATTAAATTTTTTTATGATAATTATTTATATTGAAATTTTATTTATTAAATAATTATCTTAAATTCTTACGCAACAACGATGTAATAATAAACAAATTAATAGAAAAATAAAATAATTAATTTCAAAAAATTTAAAACTAATATAATTCTAGTGATTTATAGTGATACACTAAATTTATTTTTAAATATATCATATTAGTGATGTTTTATAGGTTAATATTTGAATTCATTTTCTATCCTATTTTTTCGAAGTCATATTAAATGAATAGTTCAAAAATGACATTAACAAAATTTTTAAAAAATAATATTTTTTTAAGTGATTTAAAATTCATAAAAAATTTATCTTCATACAATTTAATTTTATATGGTTTAAAACATCAAAATTGGTTCATATGTGTATCATCTTTATTTTATGGTAACATTATTGACACTTAACTGGTGGAAA
Source organism: Viscum album (assembly GCA_963277665.1). Taxonomy (NCBI): domain Eukaryota; kingdom Viridiplantae; phylum Streptophyta; class Magnoliopsida; order Santalales; family Viscaceae; genus Viscum; species Viscum album. Next base: position 1,685,864 of record CAUJRU010000109.1, read on the forward strand.
ACATTAATATTATAATAACTGTCAAAAGGGTTAAAGGGGGTTTTAAACTAATATATAAGTTTGAAAATATTCCCAAACCTTATATAAATATTGTTTTTTTATAGTATTTATAGTACTACTAATATAATATTTTAATTATATCAATTTGGATCAATTTGGACAAGAAAAATAATTTATATTAATTTTAAACTTCAAACAATTCTAAGAATACCCCTCCCCTTACTTATAAAAGGACACCCCTTCACAATTTCATTTACAAACAATTAAGTAAAATATATTGTAAAATATATATATATATATAATATACATAGTTACATTACAGTGTTCTGTATTTCTAAAAATACCAAATCTAGGGTCCTCAAACAGAGATCCAAATGACATTTCTCTAAGAGAAGGTAATCATTTTTAAAACTCTTTCAAATTTATTTCTTCTTCTACTTCATATAAAATAGTTATACCCATAATAAAATAGTATATAAAGTATAATAAATATAAAAAAAATTATTATTATTGGATAACAAATTTCAATCTCTTTTTTATACTTTAAAACGAAAAAAATATCGCTCGTGCGTACGTACAACTTACCATCTCCACGTAGCAAGTGAAATTATTTTTTCATCGCCAGTTCACTTGGATGGTTATAAATATAAATATTTTGAATATATATGATATTTATAATATTAATTTTAATTTTTAATTATAATATCAAATCTACCTTCTTACCTTCTAATATGTTGTAAAACGATAATGTCGCTCATGTGTACATATGGATTATCGCCTCAACAAAGCGATTTGATTCGGTTTTCATTTCTATTTTACATGGATAGATATAATGATATATTTAATTAATTTATATTATATAATAATAATTATATAAAAGTGATTTATTATTTATATTTCTTTTATTCTATCTGTTTAAAAGTCAAAACATTGTTTATGTGAATGCATGCCCTACTATCTCCATGGATGGTGTAATTAAATTTTCTATGTATACCTTTCAAAGATTATGAAAAATATTTATATAATGAATATATATATATATATATATATTATATTTATATAATTATTAACATCATTTATATAATGTTACTATGATAAAGATGCAGGTACTATAACAACCGAACCGAAACATACATGAAGAACAAAACAATTAACACTCGGAAAAGACAATTTTAATAAAGAATTACTAATAAATATATATTTAGATGTTATAAGTGGATCATATATGATATTATAAGTATGTATATGGTTATTTTATATATTTAAAATAAATTTAAACTTATAATAAGGGAGGGTAAATGTACTTTCAAAGAAAGGCAGACCTAAGGTAAGGGATTTAATCTCAATTTCCATTCATTAAGGTATATTTTAATGTTATGCACCAATTTATGTTATATGGTGTATATAAAGACGTTTTACATATTATATCATAAATCCTCTATAATTAATGGTATTTTAAGTATCAATTAAAATTATTCATCCAATGGGATGTGACTTGAAAGTTACTAAGTTCTAATGGGTTTCTTAACACAATTTTCATTCATTGGGTCATACATTTACTTTATTTACTATGTTATGCCATGATTATGTGTAAAATGGCCAATGATTTTATTATTTTTTATTTATTCATGATTTTATGGACTAAATTTTTTTATAGATAGCAAATCCATTGATTAATTCTCACTTCAATGATACGATCTTCATAAGGGTTTTTCTCATCTCACTTTTACTCATATGGGACATATTCTATATTAAGCACTTGTTTTTTTTGTGTATATATTGACCCATTTATATGTTATATCATGAATATATTTATATTAATTATATTTAAATTTTCATTTATAGTTATTTATTTATTGGAGGATATGATCCAAAAGTTACAATAGTGGTAAGAGTTTATTTCACAATCTCATCATTTTTTAAGATTGTTAATGTCTAAGTATCCACTGGGGAAATTATTTGATATTTATTTTTTAAATACAATATATTTTATTCTTCTATAGTTATTTATATAAATTAAATTTTTATTATTATCATTATCCCTTTTTATGTACTGAAGAGACTAAAATAATTTGTTTAGGGAAACTAACTTTGTTTATTTCTTTGGTCGAAAATTATTTCTCTTCCATATCTTGTTTTCTAAAAAATGTTTCCACATTGTTTTTAATATTCATCTATGATTTTTTAAATTAATATTTACCCATGATTTAATTTTTACAAAATATTATAAAAGGATGCTTTTTTTATTTTTTTGAATGAGGTACTTTTGGACCTTTTTTATAAAAAGTATAAAAGAAACGTTTTCTTTTAACTTATGTGGCAAGGAAAGACTGTCTTGATGTCATAAACACTAAATGATTTGAATATTTCTTTAAACTTTTATAGATTTATTTTCAAATAAAAAAATTTCCTTGATAATTTTGAAATTTTTAAATTTTAATATAAGTGATTTCAAAAGAAAATAGTATTTACCTCAAAAAAAATTCCTTTTAAAGATTTTAGTCTATTTATACCTAAGTTAGTGAATATTATTATTTATTGGGGTTATAATATTTTAATACCATGTTCTATATTACTATGGATGGATTATAGTGATGTAATATTTATTGATTAAGGAAAATATTAACATTTTGTATGATAGTTTTTCAATACATATTATTTTATTGATTATGTATTGAATTGTTTATCACCCCTTTTATATGATGAGTTAATTGGACTTAATGAGTGATTTTTTGGATCAGATATAGCCCCTCCATGCATCGATAGGTTTCATGAGAGAAACTAGTTTTGGTATTTCGAATATTGCTTACGTTTTTTCCTATGCGTTTTTGGAAAAAATCTTTATGGGTATGATTATAATGTTAAAAATGATTCAATCCATCATAATGAAATCATTTTTTGATGTGATTGTGATTATTTTTATAGTTATGATATCCATGGGTATTTTTCAAGATCATCTGATTATTTATATTCTATTATTTGATCAACTTTTATTCCTATATTATTGATCTTCATCCTCAAGTTGTCGATTAAATGGAATGTGGTTTAGTTATTTACCTTAATATATTGATTTTACATTATTTAATAATGTTATTTTCATCTATACATAACCCTAACTATACATTTAACATCACACTTATTTTGTTCACATTCCCCATGATGTGATGAAGGAATCTTTTCTTGATTTCAAGGATACATAATAATTACTTTCGCTGTATTTTATATATTATTTCCAAAATAAAATTGGAGGCATTTTTATATCCAATTTACTAAGACGATAAAACTATTTTGTCCTTTGGGATGTGATCACTTGTATATAGTTACAAGGTAATAAAGTAACCACTATAGCTACTTTAGTTGAGGTATTTTCAGTTGGAATCATAGGAAGTTTATGTAGAGACCCGAAGCTTAACGTACATAGACATTACATTACTTTTGAGAAATACTTAGTATATAACAAAAACACACACATAAGAACCGTAATAGTTTAGTGTCATTAGAAACTCAGAATATAATCTTCTAATCGTGGTGAAAGATCTTCAACATCTCCCATAAAGTCTTATTTTTTTTTAAACCTAAATCCTTTCTTTACACCCTGGGGAAAAGAAAACATAAAAGGGTGAGCTCAAATGCTCAGTAAGGGTAAAAAAAAGAAATATCAATCACATCATATTCATAAGAACATATCTTTTGGAAATCTTAACCTGCAAAAGAGATCATAATTTCATAACATGGGATAAATCATAGTAGTGAAATGTAATCCCAATAATGATAACTTAAAACATGAAACCTTGTGGCATACACACATAATAATAGAGAATCATTTCTTATTAGTCAAGAATCATTTCCAAGACTATCTTAGTGGACAAAGTCGCTTTCTGAACCGAGTTCACTCCTCGTTTCATTCATGTTTCACTGAACAGGTATAACCTACCGTTCCAGCCATGTCTATCTCATGAGATATAAAATCTTTACCCAATGCATTGGAGGGAGATATAGGTCCCACCCATCTCATAATGATACCATTCTTATGTGTGCCACAAAATCATAAACCATACATCATTCCATAACCCATGTAATAAAAATGGAATTCTTAAACAACATGACATCATAAAACAATTCATATAAGATAAAGTAATTCATAAAAATAATTCCATCACAACATAATCAAATCAATTTAACAATAGGGATAGAAATAAAACCCTATATTATCTTATATGGAAAATAATTTTGATAAAACACTTGAACTCCATTCTTGAGGAAAATATCCTTTCTACTTCAAAAACATTTTCCTTTCTTAACATGTCATACAATTTTAAACTAAAAGAAGTTGATTAAAAATAAACATGAAAACTTGTAATGTAATCTTCTTGGAAATTTTTTTTTAAAAATCCATTCATGCCGTATAAGTTAAAAAAAACATTCTTCGTACTTTTGTCGGAAAAGTCAAAAAGTACCACGTACGAAAAATGAAAAAAGATTCCTTTCATATATTTTACTAAAAACTCACCAAAGGGTAAAATTGGATTTACAAAATTGTAGGTGGATGGAACTAATATTAAATATTGAGGAAACATGGATGTGGATGATAAAATACACCCTAGTAAATTTCAAAGTATAAACAATCTCGGATAAAAATGAGATTGTGATATTTCCCTTACCTTAGGTCCGATTTGCTTCGTAAGTGTCCGAACCTCCTGTATAATGATTTAAATAATTTCATTGACTTATTCCAGAATCATAATTATTTTTATGATATCATATATGGTCATATTCTTAGCTTCTTATTATTAATATTTCGTTACTACTTGTTATTCGGGTGTTTATTACTTTTTGTTCTTATGCGTGTTTTCTCGAATAAATTCTTATTCTTCTCTTTAGGTTATAGATACCTAATTTCTAGAATGTTATTAGTGTAATATATATCATATTCATTCATTCAATTCATTTATATAATCATTATTCAATGAAGATCATGTAGAACGAGTCGCATCACATCGTGGAGACGGTATTCCGTACGTACGCATGAGGGATGATATCGTTCCTAGGATCATGGAATTATATTGGAGTGTATGTATACTATTTCAGAATCAATATCACTTTATAATAGTCATATATAGTCATTATTTACACCATTATACCCATCCAAGTAAGGTGGTGGTGGAAAATAGATTACACCACGGCGTGGAGACGGTATTCCGTACGAACGCACGCATGGTGATTTCTTTTTCCGTAGGATGGATAGTTGGTGAAATAGGGTTGTTTCATACTTATAATAACATATCAGTATATTATTGATACTGATGTTATTACTTCATAATTAAACAACTAAAGAAGAAGAAGTGGAAGAAGAAATAAAGATGAAAGAATCGGTAACGGAAATTACCTCTTCTTTGAAGTGCTTCATTGAGACCTCCTTTTAGGGCACTAAAATAGGTCTTTGAAGAAGACCAGAACCTCTAGGATGTTTCTAGGGAAGTTGAGAGGAGAAATTGGCAGGGGTTGGCCGAGCTTGAAGTCTCAAAGTGGTGTGAGGAAGAGGGGGAGGAGGTTCCCTTTTATAAGGGAGGAGAGGGGCACCTTTGGAATAACTAAAAATATTATTTTATTATAAAACCAAATTCGGTTTTAAATAGCTCAAAATTGATTTATTTTGAAGCTAAGGTGGGGATGGGTCGAAATCCTCTCATACAATAGAATTTATACAAGTTTAGGTCATTATACTAACCTTATCTTTTAGTTTTAACTCTTAGTTAATTAGATTGACATTTACCATGTCACTTTATATTTTTATATTATATAGTTAATAAACTTACCATATACATCCAAGCGACCCCCAAGTGGTCCATTAATGATACACCTATCATGATATAAGTATCTTGGCCGAACCTTATATTTTTAGGAATATAATAACAATTAATAATATAATATTTGTTTTAAAAACTATTTTATATCAATTTTGACACTATTTGGTAATTGATTTTTGTGAAATTCATAAAAGAATGAATAGTTCGAAAAAATTAATTAAATCAATAATAACATGTCATATTAACATAGAAAATTATTGTAATTCATAAAAGGTCTGAAATTACATTTATTTGGGTATTTATAACATCAATTATGTCAATATTTCATTAATAGGATAATTACTGCATCATCATTTTATCATAAATAAATTAAAATAATTTAAGTCTAAAAATTAAAAATAAAATACCATTATGTTGGAAATCGTTTTAGATTTCTAATGAATATTTATAGTCGAATTTATCTTATGTATAACCCTATATTAAAAATGATTTAGTTATTAAACATTGATTTTAACTATTTAAACCCTTCTTTAAATAAATTAATAATAAATGTCCTAATCTAATCCAAGTGGGCTTAAATGGTAATATTTTATTCCTAAGGTTGTTTTTGGTCGAATTAAACTTATCCAATAGAATTAGGACATGTGTTAGGGTAATAATAATATCATTTTTACCCATAATTACCCTATTTACTTTTAACCGTGGTAAAAAAAAGTAAAAAGTTACTATTCACCAAAAATTATTTTCATCTCATTGAACCACATTTTAGTCCTTTATATTAACCATGTCTCTTGGATTTTCGAAATTCCACTCACAGAAGCGGTAAAATTAAGTTTTATGAAAAATTCAGTTTTTTAACTACCATTTAGTGGTTTCACTATTCATCAAAAAATGAAAGTTTCCAGAAAAATACCAAAAATTAGTCCTAAGCTATATTTGATATTATGAATTCAAAAATGATGTCTATTTTATCAAATTCAAAACATATCAGTTACATTAACTAATTTAAAAATTAATTCTCGTCGTCAAAACAAATAGCGTGTTTTTAAGAGATAATAACTATCAAAAGATTGACACTTGTTTATAACTGGTTTAAATGTGAAATTACATCCAATGACCAACATTGTATTAAATTGTAAAAATATATTCTAAATATACTTTAAACCCACTCAAATTAACAATTTATCACTATTAATTATTTCTATTAAAAAAGTTGTTTTTTATTAAAATTTAGTAATTTTCACTACTCATCAGAATATGAAATTTATCCGAAAAGTACCAAAATTTCACCCTAAGATAATTTCGATATTCCTAAACCAAAAATGAAGTCCATTTTGAAAAATAAAATTTACAAAATTTCAAAAAGTGGTTATTACTATTCATAACGGCTAGTTTTAATAATATTTTAATAGCATATCGTTGTTTAGTGAAACTCGGTATTGCGTACTACACACGCTATCGAGGAAGGTCGCGATTGCGTATAATGCAAGGCAAGTCAAGGATGCGTGTTGTGCAAGCTCCTTTTGATGTAGCGTACAACACAAGACATTAATGAAAAGAATATTTTTCATAAAATCTCGGGGTGTTACATTCTACCCCCCTTAAAATGAATTTCGCCCTCGAAATTCGTCGGGGTTATAAATGGTTTACTGTTCGAAATATTCTTTGATAGAAACCCACATCGTAAAAAGGAATACCAAAACCAATCTTTAAAAACAAAAGTATGAAACGTAACCGTTACCCAAATAAACTAATCACTGGGTTTCCACATAGGTGAAAATATGGAAATGGAAGAGAAATCTAACCATCATGTTCTGGTGGATAGTGATAGAGAACATGGCTATGGAAAAGCCAGCAATCACAAAGCCATAAATTTGTGACGATCTAAGGTACCATCTGATTCATCAGATATAAGAGCACTAGGACAACATTTTTGGTTTTCAAGATCGTTTCCCTAAAGTTGATGAAATTGGAATTAGAAGAAATACTTTCATGATTTCGGTATAGTCTCACTGTTGGTCGTTCTTTGGACAATTTCCACTTCATCTCTTAAATAAATGAAGTTGAATTTGTCCTTCATGATGTGTTAGCAGATCATGTGATAGAATGATGGGTCATTCCATCTGTCTCAAAAAAAAGGTTAGAAAAGTTATCAAAAAATACATAAGTCCATCTATAGTGAGATTAATCATATATGGTTCCTAAAATGGACTTATACTTCATATATCATACTGCTTAATACAATAAAACTAGTTTCTACTCAACAGGGACTTCCTGTAGGCCAGTGGTAGGCGATAAAGGCCAGTCGCACTTCAGTTGTGGGTTCGATTCCCATAGCCATGTCCGACGCGATGGGTTGTCGCCCGTCCTGCAGGTTGTCCTTTTTCTAAAACTACATTACTATAACATCCCATAAATAATATAGAAAAAAAGTTCTATCCTTAAACAATACTAACTTATGTTGATCATAATCCATTCCAATCTTTAAGCTTATCTAAAATACTCCGGTCCAAGCTCATTGTATAAAGAAAACGATTACTTGAATTGTCATCAACCAAGCATGTGAATACCATCATTTATCCCCCATTATCTTGTTGTTCACATTCCAATCATGTGAATACCTTAATCTTGTATTCTCTTGAAAAATGAATACCCATTAAACCTTAGTGAAAACATGAATGCCGTCAAAAGTTAACTCTTTCCACATACCAAAATCCTCAAAATTCTATATACTCAAACCATGATATCACTTAGTCCTTATATCAATCATGAGCTCATGAATACTATAAAACATATTAGATTCTCTTTATCCCTTCATTATGTGCATATCATCTGCTTTCCAAAAATATTTCAATCACTTTTCATGGTTACTGATGTCATATTCTTATAGAAAACCACAATAGAGTAATAAAAAAATATTCTAATACACCATAAAGGTAACTCAACAACATTATTCTTGAATACCAATACATAAACAATTCAATCCATCCTCTTCAATGATTGTCCTGGAATAAGCCCTTCCTTGATTTAGAAGTAACTTTTTAGGTCAGGGCATTGAGTTGGGTAATTCCCGTGTTCTCCACAAATAAGACATTGAACTCCATAACAGTCTGTCACTCTATGTCCCTTTTCTCCACACAGATAACATTTGTCCCTCCATTTGAGGTATTCCTCAAGTTTCTTCTTCCCTTCTTTTGAAATCTCAATCTTCCTTTCTTTATGCTCCTCAACATGAAAACATGCATAAAAGTCTATATTCCTCTTGTTTGATGAATTAGGCATACCACTAAATTTCACCTTGTTAATCATATATCGCGATGACTGATTTGGCATAATCACAATATCTTTCTCTCTAGGAATTACGCAATTTTGTTACTCATATTCACCAATTTGTCCATTTGATTCAATGCTAACCGAATTCTTTCTGGTTCCCTTCATTGACTAAAACACAAAAAGAATTTTGTGAGAGGCAAAAATCATACAAGGAAAATAACATAATCAAGGGGGAGTACCTTAAACATCTAACATCTTAGGTTTAATTATATGATCATTAGTGTAATTCTAGGACTATAACCTATACGGATACTTAACCTTAGGGACATCCCTAGACATACCATAGAAATATCTCTAGGGATCTCACTAAAGTTCTCGCATCCTAGTTTTTAAAGGTTGACTAAACCTTTCCTCTGATACCAACTGTAGAGACCCGAAGCTTAACGTACATAGACATTACATTACTTTTGCGGAATACTTAGTACATAACAAAAACACACACACAAGGACCGTAATAGTTTAGTGTCTTTGGAAACTCGGAATATAATCTTCTAATCATGGTGAAAGATCTTCGACATCTCCCATAAAGATATTCTTCTTTTTTAAAACCTAAATCCTTTCTTTATATCCTGGGGAAAAGAAAACATAAAAGGGTGAGCTCAAATGCTCAGTAAGGGTAAACAAAAGAAATATCAATCACATCATATTCATAAGAACATATCTTTTGGAAATCTTAACCTGCAAAAGAGATCATAATTTCATAACATGGGATAAATAATAGTAGTGAAATGTAATCCCAATAATCATAACTTAAAACATGAAACCTTGTGGCATACACACATAATAATAGAGAATCATTTCTTATTAGTCAAGAATCATTTCCATGACTATCTTAGTGGACAAAGTCCCTTTCTGAACCGAGTTCACTCCTTATTTCATTCATGTTTCACTGAACCGGTATAACCTACCGTTCCAGCCATGTCTATCTCATGAGATATAAAATCTTTACCCAATGCATTGTAGGGAGATATAGGTCCCACCCATCTCATAATGATACCATTCTTATGTGTGCCAGACAATCATAAATCATACATCATTGCATAACCCATGTAATAAAAATGGGATTCTTAAACAACATGACATCATAAAACAATTCATATAAGATAAAGGAATTCATAAAAATAATTCCATCACAACATAATCAAATCAATTTAACAATAGGGATAGAAATAGAACCCTATATTATCTTATATGGAAAATAATTTTGATAAAACACTTGAACTCCATTCTTGAAGAAAATATCCTTTCTACTTCAAAAACATTTTACTTTCTTAACATGTCATACAATTTTAAACTAAAAGAAGTTGATTAAAAATAAACATGAAAACTTGTAAAGTAATCTTCTTGGAAACAATGTTTTAAAAATCCATTCATTCCGTATAAGTTAAAAAAACATTCTTCGTACTTTTGTCAGAAAAGTCAAAAAGTACCTCGTACGAAAAAATGACAAAAGATTCCTTTCATATATTTTACTAAAAACTCATAAAAGGGTAAAATTGGATTTAAAAAATTGTAGGTGGATGTAACTAATATTACATATTGAGGAAACATGGATGTGGATGATAAAATGCACCCCAGTAAATTTCAAAGTATAAACAATCTCGGATAAAAATGAGATTGTGATATTTCCCTTACCTTAGGTCCGATTTGCTTCGGAAGTGTCCGAACCTCCTGTATAATGATTTAAATAATTTCATTGACTTATTCCAGAATCATAATTATTTTTATGATATCATATATGGTCATATTCTTAGCTTCTTATTAGTAATATTTCATTACTACTTGTTATTCGGGTGTTTATTACTTTTTGTTCTTATGCGTGTTTTGTCGAATAAATTCTTATTCTTCTCTTTAGGTTATAGATACCTCATTTATAGAATGGTATTAGTGTAATATATATCATATTCATTCATTCAATTCATTTATATAATCATTATGCAATGAAGATCATGTAGAACGAGTCGCATCACATCGTGGAGACGGTATTCCGTACGTACGCACGAGTGATGATATCGTTCCTAGGATCGTGGAATTATATTGGAGTGTATGTATACTATTTCATAATCAATATCACTTTATAATAGTCATATATAGTCATTATTTACACCAGTATACCCATCCAAGTAAGGTGGTGGTGGAAAATAGATTACACCACGGCGTGGAGACGGTATTCCGTACGTACGCACGCATGGTGATTTCTTTTTCCGTAGGATGGATAGATGGTGAAATAGGGTTGTTTCATACTTATAATAACATATAAGTATATTATTGATAATGATGCTATTACTTCATAATGAAACAACTAAAGAAGAAGAAGTGGAAGAAGAAATAAAGATGAAAGAATCGGTAATGGAAATTACCTCTTCTTTGAAGTGCTTCATTGAGACCTCCTTTTAGGGCACTAAAATAGGTCTTTGAAGAAGACCACAACCTCTAGGATGTTTCTAGGGAAGTGGAGAGGAGAAATTGGCAGGGTTTGGCCGAGCTAGAAGTCTCAAAGTGGTGTGAGGAAGAGGGGGAGGAGGTGCCCTTTTATAAGGGAGGAGAGGGGCACCTTTGGAATAACTAAAAATATTATTTTATTATAAAACCAAATTTGGTTTTAAATAGCTAAAAATTGATTTATTTCGAAGCTAAGCTGGGGATGGGTCAAAATCCTCTCATCTAATAGAATTTATACAATTTTAGGTCATTATACTAACCTTATCTTTTAGTTTTAACTCTTAGTTAATTAGATTGACATTTACCATGTCACTTTATATTTTTATATTATATAGTTAATAAACATACCATATACATCCAAGCTACCCCCAAGTGGTCCATTAATGATACACCTATCATGATATAAGTATCTTGGCCGAACCGTATATTTTTTGGAATATAATAACAATTAATAATATAATATTTGTTTTAAAAACAATTTTATGTCAATTTTGACACTATTTTGTAATTGATTTTTGTGAAATTTATAACAGAATGATTAGTTCGAAAAAATTAATTAAATCAATAATAACATGTAATAGTAACATAGAAAATTATTGGAATTCATAAAAGGTCTCAAATTACATTTATTTGGGTATTTATAACATCAATTATGTCAATATTTAATTAATAGGATAATTACTGCATCATCATTTTATCATAAATAAATTAAAATAATTTAAGTCTAAATTTTACAAATAAAATACCATTATGTTGGAAATAGTTTTAGATTTCTAATGAATATTTATAGTCGAATTTATCTTATGTATAACCCTATATTAAAAATGATTTAGTTATTAAACTTTGATTTTAACTATTTAAACCCTTCTTTAAATAAATTAATAATAAATGTCCTAATCTAATCCAAGTGGGATTAAATGGTCATATTTTATTCCTAAGGTTGTTTTTGGTCGAATTAAACTTATCCAATAGAATTATTACATGTGTTAGGGTAATAATAATATCATTTTTACCCTTAATTACCCTATTTACTTTTAACCATGGTAAAAAAAAGTAAAAAGTTACTATTCACCAAAAATTATTTTCATCTCATTGAACCACATTTTAGTCCTTGATATTAACCATGTCTATTGGATTTTCGAAATTCCACTCACAGAAGCGGTAAAATTAAGTTTTATGAAAAATTCAGTTTTTTAACTACCACTTAGTGGTTTCACTATTAATCAAAAAATGAAAGTTTCCAGAAAAATACCACAAATTAGTCCTAAGATATATTTGATATTATGAATTCAAAAATGATGTCTATTTTATCAAATTCAAAACATATCAGTTACATTAACTAATTTAAAAATTAATTCCCGTCGTCAAAACAAATAGCGTGTTTTTAAGAGATAATAACTATCAAAAGATTGACACTTGTTTATAACTGGTTTAAATGTGAAATTACATCCAATGACCAACATTGTATTAAATTGTAAAAATATATTCTAAATATACTTTAAAACCACTCAAATTAACAATTTATCACTATTAATTATTTCTATTAAAAAAGTTGTTTTTAATTAAAATTTAGTAATTTTCACTACTCATCAGAATACGAAAGTTATCCGAAAAGTACCAAAATTTTACCCTAAGATAATTTCGATATTCCTAATCTAAAAATTAAGTCCATTTTGAAAAATAAAATTTACAAAATTTCAAAAAGTGGTTATTACTATTCATAACGGCTAGTTTTAATAATATTTTAATAGCATATCGTTGTTTAGTGAAACTCGGTATTGCGTACTACACACGCTATCGAGGAAGGTCGCGATTGCGTGTAATGCAAGGGAAGTCAAGGATGTGTGTTGTGCAAGCTCCTTTTGGTGTAGCGTACAACACAAGACATTAATGAATAGAATATTTTTCATAAAATCTCGGGGTGTTACATTCTACCCCCCTTAAAATGAATTTCGCCCTCGAAATTCGTCGGGGTTATAAATGGTTTACTATTCGAAAGATTATTTGATAGAAACCCACATCGTAAAAAGTAAAACCAAAACCAATCTTTAAAAACAAAAGTATGAAACGTAATGGTTACCCAAATAAACTAATCACTGGGTTTCCACATAGGTGAAAATATGGATATGGAAGAGAAATCTAACCATCATGTTCTGGTGGAGAGTGATAGAGAACATGGCTATGGAAAATCCAGCAATCACAAAGCCATAAATTTGTGATGATCTAAGGTACCATCTGATTCATCATATATAAGAGCACTATGACAACATTTTTGGTTTTCAAGATCGTTTCCCTAAAGTTGATGAAATTGGAATTAGAAGAAATACTTTCGTGATTTCGGTATAGTCTCACCGTTGGTCGTTCTTTGGACAATTTCCACTTCATCTCTTAAATAAATTAAGTTGAATTTGTCCTTCATGATGTGTTAGCAGATCATGTGATAGAATGATGGGTCATTCCATCTGTCTCAAAAAAAAAGGTTAGAAAAGTTATCAAAAAATACATAAGTCCATATATAGTGAGATTAATCATATATGGTTCCTAAAATGGACTTATACTTCATATATCATACTGCTTAATACAATAAAACTAGTTTCTACTAAACATGGACTTCCTGTAGGCCAGTGGTAGGCAATAAAGGCCAGTCGCACTTCAGTTGTGGGTTCGATTCCCATAGCCTTGTCCGACGCGATGGGTTGTCGCCCGTCCTACAGGTTGTCCTTTTTCTAAAACTAAATTACTATAACATCCCATAAATAATATAGAAAAAAAAGTTCTATCCTTAAACAATACTAACTTATGTTGAACATAATCCATTCCAATCTTTAGGCTTATCTAAAATACTTCGGTCCAAGCTCATTGTATAAAGAAAACGATTACTTGAATTGTCATCAACCAAGCATGTGAATACCATCATTTATCCCCCATTATCTTGTTGGTCACATTCCAATCATGTGAATACCTTAATCTTGTATTCTCTTGAAAAATGAATACCCATTAAACCTTAGTGAAAACATGAATGCTGTCAAAAGTTAACTCTTTCCACATACCAAAATCCTCAAAATTCTATATACTCAAACCATGATATCACTTAGTCCTTATATCAATCATGAGCTCATGAATACTATCAAACATATTAGATTCTCTTTATCCCTTCATTATGTGCATATCATCTGCTTTCCAAAAATATTTCAATCACTTTTCATGGTTACCGATGTCAAATTCTTATAGAAATCCACAATAGACTAATACAAAAATATTCTAATACACCATAAAAGTACCTCAACAACATTATTCTTGAATACCAATACATAAACAATTCAATCCATCCTCTTCAATGATTGTCCTAGAATAAGACCTTACTTGATTTAGAAGTAACTTTTTAGGTCAGGGAATTGAGTTGGGTAATGCCCGTGTTCTCCACAAATAAGACATTGAACTCCATAACAGTCTATCACTCTATGTCCCTTTTCTCCACACAGATAACATTTGTACCTCCATTTGAGGTATTCCTCAAGGTTCTTCTTCCCTTCTTTAGAAATCTCAATCTTCCTTTCTTTATGCTCCTCAACATGCGAACATGCATAAAAGTCTATCTTCCTCTTATTTGATGAATTAGGCATACCACTAAATTTCACCTTGTTAATCATATATCGCGATGACTGATTTGGCATAATCACAATATCTTTCTCTCTAGGCATTATTCAATTTTGTTGCTCATAGTCACCAATTTGTCCATTTGATTCAATGCTAACTGAATTATTTCTGGTTCCCTCCATTGACTAAAACACAAAAAGAATTCTGTGAGAGGCAAAAATCATACAAGGAAAATAACATAATCAAGGGGGATTACCTTAAACATCTAACATCTTAGGTTTAATTATATGATCATTAATGTAATTCTAGGACTATAACCTATACGGATACTTAACCTTAGGGACATCCCTAGACATACCTTAGAAATATCTCTAGGGATCTCACTAAAGTTCTCGCATCCTAGTTTCCAAAGATTGACTAAACCTTTCCTCTGATACCAACTGTAGAGACCTGAAGCTTAACGTACATAGACATTACATTACTTTTGCGGAATACTTAGTACATAACAAAAACACACACACAAGGACCGTAATAGTTTAGTGTCTTTGGAAACTCGGAATATAATCTTCTAATCGTGGTGAAAGATCTTCAACATCTCCCATAAAGATCTTCTTCTTTTTTAAAACCTAAATCCTTTCTTTATACCTTGGGGAAAAGAAAACATAAAAGGGTGAGCTCAAATGCTCAGTAAGGGTAAACAAAAGAAATATCAATCACATCATATTCATAAGAACATATCTTTTGGAAATCTTAACCTGCAAAAGAGATCATAATTTCATAACATGGGATAAATAATAGTAGTGAAATTTAATCCTAATAATCATAACTTAAAACATGAAACCTTGTGTCATACACACATAATAATAGAGAATCATTTCTTATTTGTCAAGAATCATTTCCAAGACTATCTTAGTGGACAAAGTCCCTTTCTGAACCGAGTTCACTCCTCGTTTCAGTCATGTTTCACTGAACCGGTATAACCTACCGTTCCAGCCATGTCTATCTCATGAGATATAAAATCTTTACCCAATTCATTGGAGGGAGATATAGGTCCCACCCATCTCATAATGATATCATTCTTATGTGTGCCACAAAATCATAAATCATACATCATTGCATAACCCATGTAATAAAAATGGGATTCTTAAACAACATGACATCATAAAACAATTCATATAAGATAAAGGAATTCATAAAAATAATTCCATCACAACATAATCAAATCAATTTAACAATAGGGATAGAAATAGAACCTTATATTATCTTATATGGAAAATAATTTTGATAAAACACTTGAACTCCATTCTTGAGGAAAATATCCTTTCTACTTCAAAAACATTTTACTTTCTTAACATGTCATACAATTTTAAACTAAAAGAAGTTGATTAAAAATAAACATGAAAACTGGTAAAGTAATCTTCTTGGAAACAATGTTTTAAAAATCCATTCATGCTGTATAAGTTAAAAAAACATTTTTCGTACTTTTTTCGAAAAAGTCAAAAAGTACCTCGTACGAAAAACAACAAAAGATTCCTTTCATATATTTTACTAAAAACTCACCAAAGGGTAAAATTGGATTTAAAAAATTTTAGTTGGATGGAACTAATATTACATATTGAGGAAACATGGATGTGGATGATAAAATACAACCCAGTAAATTTCAAAGTATAAACAATCTCGGATAAAAATGAGATTGTGATATTTCCCTTACCTTAGGTCCGATTTTCTTCGTAAGTGTCTGAACCTCCTGTATAATGATTTAAATAATTTCATTGACTTATTCCAGAATCATAATTATTTTTATGATATCATATATGGTCATATTCTTAGCTTCTTATTAGTAATATTTCATTACTACTTGTTATTCGGGTGTTTATTACTTTTTGTTCTTATACGTGTTTTGTCGAATAAATTCTTATTCTTCTCTTTAGGTTATAGATACCTCATTTATAGAATGGTATTAGTGTAATATATATCATATTTATTCATTCAATTCATTTATATAATCATTATGCAATGAAGATCATGTAGAACGAGTCGCATCACATCGTGGAGACGGTATTCCGTACGTACGCACGAGTGATGATATCGTTCCTAGGATCGTGGAATTATATTGGAGTGTATGTATACTATTTCAGAATCAATATCACTTTATAATAGTAATATATAGTCATTATTTACACCATTATACCCATCCAAGTAAGGTGGTGGTGGAAAATAGATTACACCACGGCGTGGAGACGGTATTCCGTACGTACGCACGCATGGTGATTTCTTTTTTCGTAGGATGGATAGATGGTGAAATAGGGTTGTTTCATACTTATAATAACATATAAGTATATTATTTATAATGATGTTATTACTTCATAATGACACAACTAAAGAAGAAGAAGTGGAAGAAGAAATAAAGATGAAAGAATCGGTAACGGAAATTACCTCTTCTTTGAAGTGCTTCATTGAGACCTCCTTTTAGGGCACTAAAATAGGTCTTTGAAGAAGACCAGAACCTCTAGGATGTTTCTAGGGAAGTGGAGAGGAAAAATTGGCAGGGGTTGGCCGCGCTGGAAGTCTCAAAGTGGTGTGAGGAAGAGTGGGAGGAGGTTCCCTTTTATAAGGGAGGAGAGGGGCACCTTTGGAATAACTAAAAATATTATTTTATTATAAAACCAAATTCGGTTTTAAATAGCTCCAAATTGATTTATTTAGAATCTAAGGTGGGGATGGGTCGAAATCCTCTCATAAAATAGAATTTATACAAGTTTAGGTCATTATACTAACCTTATCTTTTAGTTTTAACTCTTAGTTAATTAGATTGACATTTACCATGTCACTTTATATTTTTATATTATATAGTTAATAAACTTACCATATACATCCAAGCGACCCCAAAGTGGTCCATTAATGATACACCTATCATGATATATGTATCTTGGCCGAACCGTATATTTTTTGGAATATAATAACAATTAATAATATAATATTTGTTTTAAAAACTATTTTATGTCAATTTTGACACTATTTGGTAATTGATTTTTGTGAAATTCATAACAGAATGATTAGTTCTAAAAAATGAATTAAATCAATAATAACATGTCATATTAACATATAAAATTATTGGAATTCATAAAAGGTCTCAAATTACATTTATTTGGGTATTTATAACATCAATTATGTCAATATTTCATTAATAGGATAATTACTGCATCATCATTTTATCATAAATAAATTAAAATAATTTAAGTCTAAAAATTAAAAATAAAATACCATTATGTTGGAAATCGTTTTATATTTCTAATGAATATTTATAGTCTAATTTATCTTATGTATAACCCTATATTAAAAATGATTTAGTTATTAAACTTTGATTTTAACTATTTAAACCCTTCTTTAAATAAATTAATAATAAATGTCCTAATCTAATCCAAGTGGGCTTAAATGGTCATAATTTATTCCTAAGGTTGTTTTTGGTCGAATTAAACTTATCCAATAGAATTACGACATGTGTTAGGGTAATAATAATATCATTTTTACCCTTAATTACCCTATTTACTTTTAACCGTGGTAAAAAAAAGTAAAAAGTTACTATTCACCAAAAATTATTTTCATCTCATTGAACCACATTTTAGTCCTTGATATTAACCACGTCTCTTGGATTTTCGAAATTCCACTCACATAAGCGGTAAAATTAAGTTTTATGAAAAAATCAGTTTTTTAACTACCACTTAGTGGTTTCACTATTCATCAAAAAATGAAAGTTTCCAGAAAAATACCAAAAATTAGTCCTAAGCTATATTTGATATTATGAATTCAAAAATGATGTCTATTTTATCAAATTCAAAACATATCAGTTACATTAACTAATTTTAAAATTAATTCTCGTCGTCAAAACAAATAGCGTGTTTTTAAGAGATAATAACTATCAAAAGATTGACACTTGTTTATAACTGGTTTAAATGTGAAATTACATCCAATGACAAACATTGTATTAAATTGTAAAAATATATTCTAAATATACTTTAAAACTACTCAAATTAACAATTTATCACTATTAATTATTTCTATTAAAAAAGTTGTTTTTAATTAAAATTTAGTAATTTTCACTACTCATCAGAATATGAAAGTTATCCGAAAAGTACCAAAATTTCACCCTAAGATAATTTCGATATTCCTAATCCAAAAATGAATTCCATTTTGAAAAATAAAATTTTCAAAATTTCAAAAAGTGGTTATTACTATTCATAACGGCTAGTTTTAATAATATTTTAATAGCATGTCGTTGTTTAGTGAAACTCGGTATTGCGTACTACACACGCTATCGAGGAAGGTCGCGATTACGTATAATTCAAGGCAAGTCAAGGATGCAGGTTGTGCAAGCTCCTTTTGGTGTAGCGTACAACACAAGACATTAATGAAAAGAATATTTTTCATAAAATCTCGGGGTGTTACATTCTACCCCCCTTAAAATAAATTTGCCCTCGAAATTCGTCGGGGTTATAAATGGTTTACTATTCGAAAGATTCTTTGATAGAAACCCACATCATAAAAAGGAATACCAAAACCAATCTTTAAAAACAAAAGTATGAAACGTAACGGTTACCCAAATAAACTAATCACTGGGTTTCCACATAGGTGAAAATATGGATATGGAAGAGAAATCTAACCATCATGTTCTGGTGGAGAGTGATAGAGAACATGGCTATGGAAAATCCAGCAATCACAAAGCCATAAATTTGTGACGATCTAAGGTACCATCTGATTCATCAAATATAAGAGCACTAGGACAACATTTTTGGTTTTCAAGATCGTTTCCCTAAAGTTGATGAAATTGGAATTAGAAGAAATACTTTCGTGATTTCGGTATAGTCTCATTGTTGGTCATTCATTGGACAATTTCCACTTCATCTCTTAAATAAATGAAGTTGAATTTGTCCTTCATGATGTGTTAGCAGATCATGTGATAGAATGATGGGTCATTCCATCTGTCTCAAAAAAAAAGGTTAGAAAAGTTATCAAAAACTACATAAGTCCATCTATAGTGAGATTAATCATATATGGTTCCTAAAATGGACTTATACTTCATATATCATACTGCTTAATACAATGAAACTAGTTTCTACTAAACATGGACTTCCTGTAGGCCAGTGGTAGGCGATAAAGGTCAGTCACACTTCAGTTGTGGGTTCGATTCCCATAGCCTTGTCCGACGCGATGGGTTGTCGCCCGTCCTGTAGGTTGTCCTTTTTCTAAAACTACATTACTATAACATACCATAAATAATATAGAAAAAAAAGTTCTATCCTTAAACAATACTAACTTATGTTGAACATAATCTATTCTAATCTTTAGGCTTATCTAAAATACTTCGGTCCAAGCTCATTGTATAAAGAAAATGATTACTTGAATTGTCATCAACCAAGCATGTGAATACCATCATTTATCCCCCATTATCTTGTTGGTCACATTCCAATCATGTGAATACCTTAATCTTGTATTCTCTTGAAAAATGAATACCCATTAAACCTTAGTGAAAACATGAATGTTGTCAAAAGTTAACTCTTTCCACATACCAAAATCCTCAAAATTCTATATACTCAAACCATGATATCACTTAGTCCTTATATCAATCATGAGCTCATGAATACTATCAAACATATTAGATTCTCTTTATCCCTTCATTATGTGCATATCATCTGCTTTCCAAAAATATTTCAATCACTTTTCATGGTTACCGATGTCATATTCTTATAGAAAACCACAATAGACTAATAAAAAAATATTCTAACACACCATAAAAGTACCTCAACAACATTATTCTTGAATACCAATACATAAACAATTAAATCCATC
The DNA here is from genome assembly GCA_963277665.1 of Viscum album. Taxonomy (NCBI): domain Eukaryota; kingdom Viridiplantae; phylum Streptophyta; class Magnoliopsida; order Santalales; family Viscaceae; genus Viscum; species Viscum album. The sequence goes on from CAUJRU010000109.1 coordinate 1,706,890, forward strand.
CTCTTCAATGATTGTCCTGTAATAATCCCTTCCTTGATTTAGTAGTAACGTTTTAGGTCAGGGCATTGAGTTGGGTAATGCCCGTGTTCTCCACAAATAAGATATTTAACTCCATAACAGTCTGTCACTCTATGTACCTTTTCTCCACACAGATAAAATTTGTCCCTCCATTTGAGGTATTCCTCAAGGTTCTTCTTCCCTTCTTTAGAAATCTCAATCTTCCTTTATTTATGCTCCTCAACATGCGAACATGCATAAAAGTCTATCTTTCTCTTATTTGATGAATTAGGCATACCACTAAATTTCACCTTGTTAATCATATATCGCGATGACTGATTTGGCATAATCACAATATCTTTCTCTCTAGGCATTACGCAATTTTGTTGCTCATAGTCACCAATTTGTCCATTTGATTCAATGCTAACCTAATTCTTTCTGGTTCCCTCCATTGACTGAAACACAAAAATAATTCTGTGAGAGGCAAAAATCATACAAGGAAAATAACATAATCAAGGGGGAGTACCTTAAACATCTAACATCTTAGGTTTAATTATATGATCATTAGTGTAATTCTAGGACTATAACCTATATGGATACTTAAACTTAGGGACATCCCTATACATACCTTAGAAATATCTCTAGGGATCTCACTAAAGTTCTCGCATCCTAGTTTCCAAAGGTTGACTAAACCTTTCCTCTGATACCAACTGTAGAGACTCGAAGCTTAACGTACATAGACATTACATTACTTTTGCGGAATACTTAGTATATAACAAAAACACACACACAAGGACCGTAATAGTTTAGTGTCTTTGGAAACTCGGAATATAATCTTCTAATCGTGGTGAAAGATCTTCAACATCTCCCATAAAGATCTTCTTCTTTTTTAAAACCTAAATCCTTTCTTTATACCCTGGGGAAAAGAAAACATAAAAGGGTGAGCTCAAATGCTCAGTAAGGGTAAACAAAAGAAATATCAATCACATCATATTTATAAGAACATATCTTTTGGAAATCTTAACCTTTAAAAGAGATCATAATTTCATAACATGGGATAAATAATAGCAGTGAAATGTAATCCCAAAAATCATAACTTAAAACATGAAACCTTGTGGCATACACACATAATAATAGAGAATCATTTCTTATTAGTCAAGAATCATTTCCAAGACTATCTTAGTGGACAAAGTCCCTTTCTGAACCGAGTTCACTCCTCGTTTCAGTCATGTTTCACTGAACCGGTATAACCTACCGTTCCATCCATGTCTATCTCATGAGATATAAAATCTTTACCCAATTCATTGGAGGGAGATATAGGTCCCTCCCATCTCATAATGATACCATTCTTATGTGTGCCACAAAATCATAAATCATACATCATTGCATAACCCATGTAATAAAAATGGGATTCTTAAACAACATGACATCATAAAACAATTCATATAAGATAAAGGAATTCATAAAAATAATTCCATCACAACATAATCAAATCAATTTAACAATAGGGATAGAAATAGAACCCTATATTATCTTATATGGCAAATAATTTTGATAAAACACTTGAACTCCATTCTTGAGGAAAATATCCTTTCTACTTCAAAAACATTTTACTTTCTTAACATGTCATACAATTTTAAACTAAAAGAAGTTGATTAAAAATAAACATGAAAACTTGTAATGTAATCTTCTTGGAAACAATGTTTTAAAAATCCATTCATGCCGTATAAGTTAAAAAACATTCTTCGTACTTTTGTCGGAAAAGTCAAAAAGTACCTCGTACGAAAAACGACAAAAGATTCCTTTCATATATTTTACTAAAAACTCACCAAAGGGTAAAATTGTATTTAAAAAATTGTATGTGGATGGAACTAATATTACATATTGAGGAAACATGGATGTGGATGATAAAATACACCCCAGTAAATTTCAAAGTATAAACAATCTCGGATAAAAATGAGATTGTGATATTTCCTTTACCTTAGGTCCAATTTGCTTCATAAGTGTCCGAACCTACTGTATAATGATTTAAATAATTTCATTGACTTATTCCAGAATCATAATTATTTTTATTATATCATATATGGTCATATTCTTATCTTCTTATTAGTAATATTTCATTACTACTTGTTATTCGGGTGTTTATTACTTTTTGTTCTTATGCGTGTTTTGTCGAAAAAATTATTATTCTTCTATTTAGGTTATAGATACCTAATTTCTAGAATGGTATTAGTGTAATATATATCATATTCATTCATTCAATTCAGTTATATAATCATTATGCAATGAAGATCATGTAGAACGAGTCGCATCACATCGTGGAGACGGTATTCCGTACGTACGCACGAGTGATGATATCATTCCTAGGATCGTGGAATTATATTGGAGTGTATGTATACTATTTCAGAATCAATATCACTTTATAATAGTCATATATAGTCATTATTTACACCATTATACTCATCCAAGTAAGGTGGTGGTGGAAAATAGATTACACCACGGCGTGGAGACGGTATTCCGTACGTACGCACGCATGGTGATTTCTTTTTCCGTAGGATGGATAGATGGTGAAATAGGGTTGTTTCATACTTATAATAACATATCAGTATATTATTGATACTGATGTTATTACTTCATAATGAAACAACTAAAGAAGAAGATGTGGAAGAAGAAATAAAGATGAAAGAATCGGTAACGGAAATTACCTCTTCTTTGAAGTGCTTCATTGAGACCTCCTTTTAGGGCACTAAAATAGGTCTTTGAAGAAGACCAGAACCTCTAGGATGTTTCTAGGGAAGTTTAGAGGAGAAATTGGCAGGGGTTGGCCGAGATGGAAGTCTCAAAGTGGTGTGAGGAAGAGGGGGAGGAGGTGCCCTTTTAAAAGGGAGGAGAGGGGCACCTTTGGAATAACTAAAAATATTATTTTATTATAAAACCAAATTCGGTTTTAAATAGCTCCAAATTGATTTATTTCGAAGCTAAGGTGGGGATGGGTCGAAATCCTCTCATCCAATATAATTTATACAAGTTTAGGTCATTATACTAACCTTATCTTTTAGTTTTAACTCTTAGTTAATTAGATTGACATTTACCATGTCACTTTATATTTTTATATTATATAGTTAATAAACTTACCATATACATCCAAGCGACCCCCAAGTGGTCCATTAATGATACACCTATCATGATATAAGTATCTTGGCCGAACCTTATATTTTTCAGAATATAATAACAATTAATAATATAATATTTGTTTTAAAAACTATTTTATGTCAATTTTGACACTATTTGGTAATTGATTTTTGTGAAATTCATAACAGAATGATTAGTTAGAAAAAATTAATTAAATCAATAATAACATGTCATTTTAACATAGAAAATTATTGGAATTCATAAAAGGTCTCAAATTACATTTATTTGGGTATTTATAACATCAATTATGTCAATATTTCATTAATAGGATAATTACTGCATCATCATTTTATCATAAATAAATTAAATTAAGTTAAGTCTAAAAATTACAAATAAAATACCATTATGTTGGAAATCGTTTTAGATTTCTAATTAATACTTATAGTCGAATTTATCTTATGTATAACCCTATATTAAAAATGATTTAGTTATTAAACTTTGATTTTAACTATTTAAACCCTTCTTTAAATAAATTAATAATAAATGTCCTAATCTAATCCAAGTGGGCTTAAATGGTCATATTTTATTCCTAAGGTTGTTTTTGGTCGAATTAAACTTATCCAATAGAATTAGAACATGTGTTAGTGTAATAATAATATCATTTGTACCCTTAATTACCCTATTTACTTTTAACCGTGGTAAAAAAAAGTAAAAAGTTACTATTCACCAAAAATTATTTTCATCTCATTGAACCACATTTTATTCCTTGATATTAACCGTGTCTCTCGGATTTTCAAAATTCCACTCACAGAAGCGGTAAAATTAAGTTTTATGAAAAATTCAATTTTTTAACTACCACTTAGTGGTTTCACTATTCATTAAAAAATGAAAGTTTCCATAAAAATACCAAAAATTAGGCCTAAGCTATATTTGATATTATGAATTAAAAAATTATATATATTTTATCAAATTCAAAACATATCAGTTACATTAACTAATTTAAAAATTAATTCCCTTCGTCAAAACAAATAGCATGTTTTTAAGAGATAATAACTATCAAAAGATTGACACTTGTTTATAACTGGTTTAAATGTGAAATTACATCCAATGACCAACATTGTATTAAATTGTAAAAAATATATTCTAAATATAATTTAAAACCACTCAAATTAACAATTTATCACTATTAATTATTTCTATTAAAAAAAGTTGTTTTTAATTAAAATTTAGTAATTTTCACTATTCATCAGAATATGAAAGTTATCCGAAAAGTACCAAAATGTCACCCTAAGCTAATTTCGATATTCCTAATCGAAAAATGAAGTCCATTTTGAAAAATAAAATTTACAAAATTTCAAAAAGTGGTTATTACTATTCATAACGGCTAGTTTTAATAATATTTTAATTGCATATCGTTGTTTAGTGAAACTCGATATTGCGTACTACACACACTATCGAGGAAGGTCGTGATTGCGTGTAATGCAAGGCAAGTCAAGGATGTGTGTTTTGCAAGCTCCTTTTGGTGTAGTGTACAACACAAGACATTAATGAAAAGAATATTTTTCATAAAATCTCGGGGTGTTACAGTTTAGTAGAAAGCTCATGAACTATATTTAATAAAACATGATTAGAGAACATAGCCCTATGATAAAAATTAATGATATTTATAATTATAAAATAATATTATAAATATTTTGGTATGTTATAGATTATGTGGATTTCCTAGAAATAAATCCCTGTTTGGATACTAAAAGTGGACATTGTTTTGGGATAGATGCATCTATTGGTAATAAACCCAAAAATATTTGGTCAAGTATATTTTAGCCATCATTCTCATGCACAGTGAGCATTCCCTTACTAATCATATGTTTTGAGCATGCTTGGGTTAATTAATATTTTCTCTATGAACCATTATAGGGAATTAGAAAAAAAACCCTATAATAACATATGATACGTTATAGACATATATGGGATAAATATAAAGGATATTCGGTTGATAAATATAAGGGTGAACATATGTTTAAAAGAATATATACACATTTTTAAGCTTTATTTGATGGAATTTTAACACGATTTAAGGATATTTTATGAGAAATATATGGGAATAAAACCCTTTGGTTTAGTATATGTTTTAGTGAAAATGTTATTAGAGGGATAATTTGTTTATATTTTATGGACATAAATTTAAAATTATTGATAACCTTTCGGGTTAATATGATCATTGATGTTAATGTAATAATATTCAATTAAGATTATTTTTTTGTGGAAAAAATAAGATGTATAGAAAACCATAGTGGTTAAAAAGTTATTTGATGATTAATGTTATTTATGAGAGCACATGAGGCTCAGCCTAGTTGGTGAGGACTCCTTAAGTGCATCCAGGTGACTCGGGATCAAATCTAGGGGGAGGTATATTGTCGGGTACTGTAGCAAGTACTATAGTGGGAACTGTAGCAGGTAGTGTTGGCACTGTAGCAGCCAGAATTATTCCCCCATTTGGGCCTTCAGACCACCGATTTGGTCCCTGAGTCCTTTAAGGCCTCCGGGACACCCAGTCCTTTGGGTCAGTAAGTCTTTAAGGCCACCTCAGGCATTTGGGCCACCTTAAGTGCTGATGCAAAACAGAAAACATATAAGGAAAAAGCTCCAAAAGGATGATGAGTAAGGAGCATTCAGCATAGAAGAAGCTAAACGGATGCAAGATTGAGAGGGTATGGAACCTGCCATTGGGAAAATCTTGTGCATGCATGGGAAAGCCTATCTGAATAGCCATGCAAAGGTGGAGAGCTAATTTCACAATGAATATGCAAGCGAGGAGGAGTTACAAGTAGTTATTCAGGGTTTTATGTAATGTTTAAAGCCTACGGGCCATGTAATACTTACGCTTATGAGCCTTTTAAGGGTTCCACCACACCCCTTGAAAGGTGGATTGTCAAAATCAATAAAAAATGAAGGCTTTTGGGCCATTGGAGGGAATGATTTTTATTAGAATGTTAATCATATTTTTTAGAGCTTTATACAAATTATATTAATATAGTTTTAGAAAATCACAACCTACAGGATGGGTGACAACCACTTTTATCTGGAAAGGCCACGGGGATTGAACCCGCAACTAAAGGGAAATAATGGTACACCACCTACCACTAGCTTATGTGATGTCCTAGTTTATATGAAATTGTTTTTTACTTAAATAATTTTATGGATAAATATTATGTTTATTTTGGAAAACATATTATAGGATAACATATTTATGAATTTTTAGGATTTTGAGGTGATTAATGACATTTTTGGGAAATTTTTCATTATGTTAAGTTATATTTAACCCATAGATCAAACAAGGGATTTAACATGAAAGTTTATTTCAGAATAACTCGATTAAATTTTTTATTTTTGAGGTTATTTGGAACATAGGGTTACTTATTTATGGAATGATTTAAGATGCATTAGCTTTACAGATTAATATTAAGGTGTATTCATTTTTATAATTATTTTACCTTATGATAACCATTTTTTGGATAATTTCTAAATATATAAGGAATAACATAACATCCATTTGTTGAATCATGTGGTCCTTAATAATTTGATTTTAGTGTTTCACGCATGAAAAATTCATCTTGAATACTCATTGTTTGGAGAAATATATTAGATTATAGTAGAAATTGATTAAAATATAAAATTATAAATATAGATTAATTTTATTTATTTATTTTTATTTTCTAGATGGTAAATGAATTATTAATCCCAAGTAAAATTCTATTGAAAAAAAATATTATCCTAATACATTAATTTTTTATGAATCAATAGTCTTTTTCATAGATCATTGAATTATAATTTTATGGTCGTTAACCTTCTCATGATCAATCAATTTCTTATGATCAGTGATATTTGTAACTCTCTATAATTATTTAGACATTAATTTTCCCTTATGTCCATATTTTCCCATCTATATAATTTTCTTATATTTGAAAACTTAGTTGTGTCTTATTCTATATGACCTTAATATTTCTCATTCCCTCTTTTCAAGAGAAAGTTTTATTAAAACTTCTTATGATGTTGGTTTCAACAATGGTATTTTAAAATATTGAACTTTTGATAAATAAGATAAAATTTAGATGAAATGATTTCTGAAATGGTGGAATGTAACATCCTACGATTTTATAAGAACTATATCTTTGATATCATATACAATATGCAAAAATGGGATTAAACTAACCACGAAATACTATTATTTAAATGTTATCGTTATAATCTAGCCATTAAATTAGAGCGTATTAATATTAATAACCACATTATAAAATATAAAAAAATTCTATGATCAATAAAAATTTGTTGATTAATGATAATGAAATAAACTCTCATTTTTTAGTAAAGCTAATTTATTATTCATAAATATGATTTCTTGAAAAATGATTTTTTATTTATTTTTATAAGAAAATATTTTAATTAATTTATGAAAATTTTAGAAAATTTATTTTATGAAATGAATTTTATTTTTAAAACCATCATATCAAAATTATCTTAGGGTTTAATTTTGGTATTTTTCTAATATGTTTGATTTTTCACTGAATAATGAAAATATCACTTTTTGTACTTTTTTGTAAAACTGTAATTTATTTATAGTTAAATGTAAAATTATGTTTATATTATAGTAAAATATATATCTTTTAGTTTTAAATAAAATTATTAATTATATATGGAACAACATTTTACTAGATTTTGGTATGAGATTGTTTTTTGGTATAAAAATACATTTTTTCAAAAACAAAATTATTTTGATTTGTGAATTCATATAATAATTAATTTATATAATTTATAGAAATTTATTTTTATAAAATGGTCTTCATTTTTTTGATTCATACATTCAAATTTATCCTAGGTTGAATTATTGAGACCTTCCTAAAGAAGTTAATTTTTTGGTGAATAGTAAACAATGGAGTTTTTATGAAATACAATATCTTTTATGATATCATCTATACATAAAATGATTTAAAAATTTATTAAAATTACTGAATGAATAATTTATTATAATATACTCAATATATCTTTCAAAATAGATTCAAAACAAACTAAAATAGAATTTATTTCATGATAAATATGAAAATCACTTTCAATGTTGACCCAGTACTTGCGCGCAACTGGAAAAGTCAAATATGGTTTCATAAAGATAATACTTGAGAAATAATAAGTCTTTTTTAGATATTGATAATAAATTTTAATTTTTACAATTTATGTTTATCGATATATGAAAATTTTATAGTTATATAACAAGTGATTTATCCAAATGCTTATGCAATGGAAAATTCAAATTAAAATATTAACTATGTTATCATGAAATAGATGTGAGAAATTATACATATTGAATGAATATAAAATTTTATGTTATAATTAATTTATTTATTTTTATTATGGTAATTTATTTTTAAATTTTTTATGATGAAATAATTACCTTCAATGCTTATGCAACGTCAACCTAGTATTTATCCAATTAATAGAAAAATAAAATAAATGATGTAAAATATATTAAAAGTAATATAATTTTTGTTATTTATAGAGTTAAATTAATTTTAAATAAATATATAACATATTGTTGAAGTGTTAAATGATTATATTCAAATTCATTTGTTGTCGGGTTGTTTTCAAAGTCAAATTAAATGAATAGTTCTAAAAATGATATTAATGACACTTTATAATAAATAATTTTTTATTAAATGACTTAAAATTCATAAAAATATTATATTAATAAAAATTAATGTAATATTATTTAAAAAATAAGCCATGGTACATTTATGGGTTTTTTCTTTATTGGTAACATTCTTGATCCTTAAAATGTTGAACCCTTTAATATTTTTCAAAAGGGTTAGTGGGCGTTAAACTAAAAGATAAAGGTGAAAAAAAACTTGTATAAATTTTATTTTATGAGACTATTTAGACTCTTAATCATAATATATTATAATTATATCAATATTGGCCCATTTTTAAAGGAAAAATAATTTATATGAATTTAATACTTTAATAAATTCCCTGAATTTCCCTCCCCTCGCTTATAAAATGGAACATATTCTTTCTCTTATTTAAACTATTTTGAGAAACCTAAATAATGAAAATCTGGATAAAAATCCCTAACATTATTAAACACATTATATTGGTTTATTTTACCCTAATTACCAACCCTAGGGTCCTTACGAAGAGATTTAAACACGGTTTATCTAAGATAAGGTAATCATTTTTACAGCTATTTAAAATTTATTTCTTCTTATACTTCCCTTAAACACATTATAATCACACTAAAATAATAAATCCAATATCATAAATATACTAAGATTATGTTATTATGATGTTACAACCATTTTGAATCTCTTTTTTATCCAATGAAAAGTAAAAAATATCGCTCTTACATATGTACGGCTTACCTGTTGGAACCACGGCTATTCATTGCATGAATTGGAGTATAGTTTGTGTTTGTTTTGAATCCTCAAAGAATGTTCAGAATTTGTGCCAGTAAAGTGAACATATAGTTCAAGAAGTCAACAGTATTTATGGTGGCGCGGTTTCCCAGTTTTTGCCAAATGTTTGGGCCTGAAAATCAGAAAACGAATACATATATTGTTGGCAAGAGGGGGTGCGTGAAAAAAGGAAGTGGCACGCGAAATAAGGGAGGCGTGTGCGAAAAATAGTGTGGTGCGTGAAAAATAGCATGGTGCGTGAAATAGTGGATCAATGTTTTTTGCACAGATAGTGTTTCAGAATCAGAACGTTGAAAAATGGAAAAGTCATGGGCTGTACGAAAAATCTAGAGATGTGCACGAAAAACGGTATCTGTGAGAAATATTACTCACCAAATGAGAGGTTTTTCACGCCTCAGGGGGTTTTGAACATGAGGGTTTGAGACGCCTATAAATAAGAGGTGACCCCACTCATTCGGTATGGTTTAAGACTTAGAGAAGATCTGAGGTTTTATGTTCGTAAAAGGTTCGCGTAAAGGGGATTGTGCTAAAAATTCTGAGCTGCGTCAAAAATTCCGGGTTGTGCGAAAAATTCCATGATTTGAGAAATATTCCAGTTTGCGTGAAAAATCCGAGTTTCATGAAAAACTCCAGGCTGCGTGAAAAAGGCATAGTTGCGCGTAAAAATTTAGAGGGCTTGTAAAATATTTAGTTGCACAAAAAAGGGTGTTGTTGCGCGAAATGTTTTTCTGCGCGAAAAGTAAATATTGTGCGCAATAGTAAGGTCATGTGTGTAAAGGGTTGGTGTTGCGTGCAATTGTCAGTGAAACTTGTTTGCACGTTCTGTTTATTCGGTTCAGTGGTTCAGTGCGTACAAGTAAATCATTTTCGGACTTTGATGCAAGTAGAGTCTCGTGCTAAGCAGAGGCAAAGACTTCAATGCAAATCTATTGAAGAGACCTTCATGTCTATAAACTGATTAGGACTTCACCAAAGATAGTGAGTCAGGGGGAGTCAATGTGAGTGACACGAGGGATGCAGTGGGCTATCCCTGAATAGTTGTAAAGGCAGTGTGATTGGGACAGAGTGACTATTCCCGAACCTTTTTAATCCACAACTAGTGCAGAATAGTGGAATTCGGTCCTGATGTAGGGGATTTCATTTCAATTTCCTTTCATTGAGGCGTATTTTAATGTTATGGACCATCTTATTTTATTTGGTGTATATAGTTCCATTTGAAATGTTATTTTAGGGATTCTTTCTAAATCATGGTATTTTAAGTATCAATTCAAAAAAAATCACTAAAATTGGATTTGACTTCAATGATGCCAAGTGTTAAGGGATATCTTAACTCAATTTCCACTCTCTTGATTATAGTTCTACTTCACTGACTATGTTATTCCATGATTATGTGTGAAATAACCTATGATTGTATTATTTATTATTTTAATTTTTTTTGTATTTAAATTTTTTCCACATAATAAATCCTTTTATTAGTACACACTTCAATGATACGATCTTTGTAAAGGTTTTTATCGTATCACTTTTACTAATATGAGGCATATGTTATAATAACCACTTGTTTCATTTGTGTGGTCTATATATTAACCCATTTATATGTTACATAATTAATCAATTTATATTTATGGTATTTAAATTTTCAATCCAAGTTATTTATTTGATGAGGTTTATTTCACAATCTCATCATTATTCGTGATTGTTTATGTATAATTGTTAACTGGTCGAATTGTTTGATGTTTCTATCTTAAATATAATGTACTCTATTTTACTATGGTTATTTCTATAAATTAAAATATTTAATTATATTTTCCTCTCTTTTAGTAATCAAGATACTAGAAGAACATTTTTAAGGCTAGCAAATATAATTTCTCTCTTCGGTCAAAAATCCTTTTTATTACATATCATGTTTAATAAAATCGTTTTTAAGAATGTTTTTAATATTATTATATAATTTTTTAAATTAATTTTAACCCAATATTTAATTTTTAGAAAATGGTTTAAAGGTAATTTTTTCATTTTTTGAATGAGGTACTTTTTGACTTTTTTACAAATGTGTGAATGGAATATTTTCTCTTAAATTATATATAAGGAATAAAATATACAACAATAATGGCCACTAAATTATCTGAAGACCCCATTATAAGTTTTAAAAAGTCATTTCTGTGAAATTTTTTTGCTTAATATTTTGGATATTTTTAGATTTTAATATAAGTGATTTCAAAATAAAAAGGGTATTTTCCTTAATAAATTTTCTACTAATATTTTTAAAGTATTTTCGTATATATTAAACTTATTTTGTGACTATTATGATTTAATAGGGATATATTCTTTTGATACCTTACTCTTGATGAATTATGATCATGTTATATTTATTTATTGGGGAAAATGTTAACTTTTCATATGCTATTTTTTCAAGGTGAATGTTTATGTTTATTTTGTATTAAATTTTTATTCACCCCTTTCATATGATGAGTGAATTAGAAATTATAATTGATAAGAGTGTCCCACTATAGACCTGATATGTATTGGTATATCTCACGAGACAAACTAGTTTGGGTATTTGGTGTGCATTTTTCATGTTTAAATATGTTTTCTTGGAATAAGACATTGATAGTGAGATTACGATGTTCGAAATTATGCATTAAAATATTATGAAATCATCTTTTGAGGTCCATTTTATTATTTTAATATTTATGATATCCATGGATAAGTTTAAATCTCATATGTTTATTTATATAGAATTATCTTATTGTCTTTTTTTCTTATATAATTATTATTCATGCTCAAGTTATCTATTAAATGGAATATATTTCAGTTATTTAACCTTACATATTGGTTACTCTGTATTTACTCAAAATATTTTCTGCAATATATAACCCTTAATAAGAATTTTATCTCACATTTATTTAGTTTCATATCCTCAGGATATGAAGAAGGAATCTTGGAATGGGGTCAGGGATATTGAATAATTTTTTTTAACTATTTCATATATTTTATTTCCAATTTAAAAAGGGGGCATATTTCCATCTAGTTCACCAATACTACTAGAAAATTCAGTACTTTGATGAGATATATTGTATCTAGTGAACATGTAAAAAAGTAACCACCGACTCTTGGCTACTATAGTTGGGGTATTTACACACCCCATTCATTTTTCTATATTTCACCTCGAACATCTCTATAAGGCCCCATCCTTAAACCTTACTTAATCATGAGTTAATACAAGATTACACATTGAGAATCTTTTCAGGTTTAGAGTTTTAGAGAATTAGATCATAAAACTTGCATTACATTCCACATTTAAACAAAGTGGTTACATAAAAGATAGGATTCATTCTTCCCATCAACAGAAACATATTTAAAATAAAACATGGATTCTTTCTTGACACATACTTGACACTATCATCACATCACGTACCTTTCCCTTGACCTGTGAAAAACATTTTAAAAACTTGGGATGAGCATAAAAAAGCTCAGTAAGGGATATAAAAATATGGAAAGGAAACATGAGTTCATATATACATAAGAATGAAATCATACTTTACCCATAAAACTTAGGCACTTTAACATACCTCATCAAACCATGAATAAATCATAGAAATCATAAGACATAAAGGTAACTTGAGGCATTCATAACATTCTTACGTAGGGAGTAACCCTCTTGGTTACGTTTGGAATACCCATCACAGTATATTCCCTAAATCTCTTCGGAGAAACCTTAACGTTTCACTCCTTCGCGTTACCCAATGCATTGGAGAGATATATCGGGCTCACCCGCCCTTAGTTTATCACGGAACCACCTGTTTTCATAATAATTCCCAAGAACCTCAACATAATCATATCACATAAAACATGCATAAAGGAAACATAACATTCCCACCTTTCAATCACAAGATATCAATACAAAACATTGATATAAAAACATTATGAAAACCATTTTCAATACCAAAATAAAATAAAAGTAAAACATGGTATTTATTTTTCTTTTAAAAGAAGGTATGGCTTGTAGAGGAAGCCGAAACTCAAATAATGGTCACGACGACGGAGAAGTCGTTGTCGCCGCATACATACGACAAAAACATTCCCTTTTGTCATTTAGTAAACGCTTCGTATAAAAAAGATTCCTTTTGAATAAACGTAAAAGTCAAAGGGGTTTATACACCGTATAAAACAAAGTTGTGTATAAAATAAAATATGCCTCAATGAAAGGAGATTGAGACGAAGTCCCATACAAAGACGGTATCCTTGGTTTAAGGATAAATCAATTACATAATTATGTGTGAAAAACGAATACACCAAATATAAGTGGATATTAAGTGTAAAATAATCAAAGGTCATTCACACATATTCAAAGGATGACATATTCAATAAATACATGTTGAACCCAAAGAAATCGAAATTGGGTTAAGAAGTTCCCTTGACAGCCTAACGACGTCACATCAAAATGAGTTTATGAGAGATAAAAAGTGTATCTCATCACTTGGACATAAAATTTACATCAATGAGGATATATGAGAACATATCCCAACATAACAATATGTAAATTAAAATACCCAACAAAAGAAGTCTTTTTAAAAAAGAGGAGGGTGAAAGGTTCCCTTACCGACTTGGGTATCTTTCAAAACATACACCCCATAAAAGAAGGACAATAAATCATTGATGTAAATACTCATAAACGAAAGTATATTACACAAAGAGTAGAATAATGGGCAGTACATACACCACTCAAATGGAATTGTGGCAATTGTAGCATAAATCTCACGGGAATAAAAGTAAGATGAAAAATCACTTACGAAAACTCGGCAGCCTAACGGCGCCACTTAAAACTTCCCAAAAATGGATTAATGAGATCAGATAGGGAATCTCATCACATTAAAATAAAATGTACAGAAAGAGAAATATGAAAGAACATCCCCCATCATAACAAATAGGAGCTTAAAAGAAGTGACATAAAGGAGAGCATTTAAAGAGAAAGAGAGAGGTTAGATCTCTTACGAAAATTCGGCAGCCTAATGGCGCCACTCAAAACTTCCAAAATGGATTGATGAGAGAGAATAGGGTCTCTCATCATATGAAAATAAAAATTAAAGTAAGAGTAATATGAAATAACATCCCAATAACAAGAAATATGAGCTTATAAGTAATGACATAAAAGAGTGTACTTAAAAAGAAAGAGAGGAGTAGGATCCCTTACCTCGGGTCCGACTTGACTCGATCATTCTTTAACGTCCTGAATAATAAACTTGAGTTAATCTCTAGTTTCTTAAGAACCTTTTTCAAGTTCATTATTCCTTTTATACCATGTTATGAACATCATGTAATCATTTAAGTTAATAATGTTCATTTTGTCGGTATTTGGTTCTTAAGTCAAAAATATACTTCTTACACTTACATGTTGTTAATTTGGTCAAAGGTTCGTTATATCCAGAATTATATTAATGATTTTGATAACATATATATCATATATATTCATCATATACATGTATTTATAATATTACATCACATTTAGAGGTAAGAAATGAAATGCACCGTTCATGGAGACGGTAAGCCGTACGTACGCATGAACGCTACTTCCATTTCTATTTCATATTTTCTAGAATGGAATCATAATGATATAAGAGTATATTATAATTCCAGTATAATAAAATATATAATATCATTAACTTTATCCTTTACACATCCCACATATGGTATTAACGAATCAAATCTCTTTCAGGGGGCGGTAGTCCGCACTTCCTAAAATGAAGATATCGTGTTTACCCATAATGGAACAATAATGGTATGCCATAAATGAAAAATACAGAAGCTTAAGGAAAGAATAAACATATTATATATCATATATAAAAATAGTTACATCATAATGGCCACCTTTGAAGGTATTAAATGAGTATTGAACACTCATCGTTTCGGGAGGCAGAATTTCGCCATCCACGGAAACCGTATGTTCTTTAACCATTTGATGTTGTTGTGTGAGAGTGTAGCTCGAATTAATCTTATAAAAACATCCTAGTATATTTAAGATACTGTTTTTGTTTCAAAATAAGTAAATAAAAATATTTTAGGGGGTTGGAGAAGCAAAATAAAACAAATGAACATGAGAGAATGAATTACCTTTAAAAGTGTAACTCCTTTTGGTTTGAGCCTAAAGGCTTCCTTTGAAAGGATTCTGCCCAAAGGGAATCCTCTAGGATGAGGAGAGGGATGTGGAGAGAGTAAATGGGTAGGGTATGGCCGATCCAAAGGCTTGAGGAGTGTGTGAAATGAGGTAGAGTTGGGGGTCTTTTATAAGAGGAGAGGAGGGGCACTTTTGGAAATCATGAAACTATTATTTTATTTTCAAAAGTGTTTCGAATTTCTAAGGTCCCACATTGATATATTTCTAAGATAAGATGATAAGGCTTCTAAATATTCCCATACAATAGTTTTTGGACAAGTTTAGGTCTTAGATTTTATATTATTGTTTCATTTTATTTAAACTGTTCATTAATGAGGTCATCGTTGCATCATCACGATGTCATAATTAAATTACTTTATTTAATGTCTAAAAATTATAAAACAAATATCCTGATGTAGGAAATCTCTTTATCTTTCCAAATAGTATTTATATACAAAATTAAGATTAGTATAACCCCTTCTAAAAATTGTTTTATTAAAACAATTTATGTTAGTGTCATTTTCACCTTTAATTTAAAAAAAGGCATTAAAGTCATTATCTCACCCAAGAGGCTCTATAGGGTCCCCTAAATCGACCCATGGGTTGTCTTGGTCGGCCATGATTCATCCAATAGGGTTAGGACAAGTGTAATGGTGTTTTCACATTTTTATAATATCATTTTTACCTTAAATAACACTAATTACCTCTAATCGCGATTAATGAAAAAAAGTTACTATTCACCAAAAAATTATTTTCATCCCATTGAACCACATTTTACATAATAATGACAACCATGTATGTAGGACTTTCAAAATTCAAAACACATTAGTGGTAAACTTTCATTTAAACGGAAAAACCAGTTTTTATAAGTACCACTTAGTGGTTTCACTATTCATCAAAAATTGAAGTTTTTCAGAAAAATCCCAAAAATTCACCCTAAGCTATATTTGATATTCTGAATTCAAAAATGAAGTCTATTTTACAAAATTCAAATCATATAAGTCACATTAATTTATTTAATAATTAATTCCCGCTGTCAGAGCAAATAGCGTGTTTTTATGAAACAATAAGTATCAAAAGATTAACACTAGTTTAAGTCTGATTTCAAAGTGAAATTAATTCCAACGACCACTATTGGATTTAATGGTAAAAATATATTCCAATTTCACTTTAAAACCAATTCAAAAGATAATCTAATCATATAAATAAATTAGATTAAAAGAGGTTTTGAATTAAAATACAACATTTTACACTATTCATTAAAAAAATGAACTTTATCGTAAAGATACCAAAAATTTACACAAAGTAAAGTTTGATGTCCCGATTCTAAAGAAGAGTTTTATTTGGTCCAATAGAATTTATAAGAGTGAAAAAAATTATATTTAATGACGGTTCGCCATCAAAAGGCGATAAGTGAACCTTTAGTGAAAACTAGGGCATATACGCCTAAAATTGAATTCTTTCTGTATTTTAAGCCTTTATCTTTTATTGGATAAATGTAAAAACATTTAAAAACATATATAATCATATTTTAGTTATTTCTATCCATTCCCTCCAATACAACGGCTACATGTTAACTGCCATTTAAAATAATATTATTTTATTATTAGAGTGCAACGTAAGATTCCCAAGAAACTCGTTGTTGCGTGTTGGGTACACCATCGAGCATAGCATACCCTTTAAAGTCATATTAATATTTTATTCAAAAATATGGATAAATATGAAAATTTCATATTCTTTATTTACCTGGGGTGTTACAATCTCTCCTTAGAACTCTATTTAATTAATTTTTAAAAAAAATCATAAAATCTCTATTTTAGGGTTCACTAAGAACTCGAACATTCCAAGGTTAAAATCCAATATCACCATACAACTACCATACTCTAAACAAAATATAATATAAATCCTAAAATAAAATCTAGAATGGATAGCATGGGAGGCTTGTGCAGGACACCACAAATGGTTCTAGAAACCCCAAAACTAAGATGATCCACATTGAATCATGGATCCTTAACTAGATAAGATATGTCCTTAAATAATCAATATAACACATACACTGGTCTTAGATATCCATGGGATAAAAAGGCACACCAACCAAGGATTACCACCATTAAGTATTTTCATCGATTGAGACTCCATCATCTCCATCCAATGAGCTGGGAACACTACCTCAAGGGTAGGAGAAACTTCAACCCTCCAACACAAATTTTTTACATCATCGAGAGGAATATCCCAATATCTAAAATGATAAAACAAACTAAAAAGAAAAATATATATTTTAGTATAACAATACACCACTAATGAAACTTGAAATTCCAAACACAAAACAACAATATTGGTCACCACTGAGATATATCACCCATAACCATCAGTATAAAAACACACTAGAGAAATAAAACTCAACCAAAAACTAAACATAAAATCCTACCATACAAACATTACCTTCACACCCTGGTTATAATTTCCAACACATAGCATAAACACACAATTTCTCACTACCACACTTTCATAGTGCCATCACCATGGAATTCCTTAAATAGAGACAATGTTACATTGTTTTGAAAATTAAAATATTAATTTAAATATTTGTTAAAAATCAATAATGAGATCAAATAGGAATAAATTAATGGATTCCAAGATAATATCCAAATAAAATATAATTATAGTGTGGGGTAAGGGATCTAGTGCTTGAAAAGATTTTTAGAGTTTCATCCAAACATCCTTTGGAGGAAAAAATATATGCTTCTCTATTTCCCTCATGATAGTAGTGATGGATTTCCATGTCACTATCACTAATTCCTTTATGGTTACTAATGTGGTATGATATGAACCAATTATCATTAATATCAACCTTTAATATGTTTTCAAGTAGGGAAGAATATGTCTCAACTTTAGATAATTTTATATTTTAAAGTGAGGCAACCCGATCATTAAATAAATAAGTATTACATCATTTTAGATGAATACTCAATACATATCATAATTATACATACCCTATAACCATACAGGATTATTTTCCGTTGAAACTATTTAAATAAAAAAATTATTTCATAAATTATCTTCAATATCACCCATAATGTAATTTAATAATTGTTCCCTTCTTAAAATTTACTTAATTAAAACCATTCTTCATACATGGAGAAATTAAACATAATAAAGGGTGAGATAAATTCTTAGTAAGGGTAAAAATATAAGATATCAATAAATTATCATGATTGAGCATAATAATATAGGGATGATTACATGATTAAAACATAATAAAGTCATACATAATTTGTCAAATATCTTTAATCATGGAATAAGGTTTTTCCATAAAAAAAGGAAAAAATATATAAAACTATGGAATCATAAATAATCAATAAAAATAAATGAGAACAGATAATAAGTATAAGACATAAGTTTTTGGAATACACATAATCATAGACAGTAATTTCCTTAGTCAAGTCTCCCTGTTAAAACTATCATAGTGTATTTTGTTCACTCTCAATTAAATAATATCCTCAGTATAAGTTCACTCCTAATAATATCTTATTGGAATGACTCCCCATTCTGAATTGGATTCACTCCCCATTCCAGTCCTTATTATATCATGAAATACCATTTTTACCCAATTTATTGGGGGATATATAATTCCAAGCTCACCCATCACACAATGAAAACCATTAATATATGTCCCTCAAGATCATAAAACATTCATCATATCATAAAATAATAACTCATGAAAAAGAAATGGGTTTCATAAAAATTTCATCATTTAATTCTAGAATGACCAATTCAAGAGTAACATGTTTCTTAAATACTTCATCATTCCATCATACCATAACCCGTAAAAATAAATGGGTCTCATAAGGATACGTTATAACTTAATTTACATGTGGTAAAAAAATGTGTTTTATAAAATCATCTATAATTATAATCATCATAATCCATAGAGATAAATAAATTGGATGGTATTATAATTTCATATCCACAGTAAAGAAAAAAAATCCTTACATTATGTTGTGATGGATGAAAAATACCAGTAAAAAACATTTGAACCTTTATTTGAATACATGAGAAAAATATAATTTACTTTTGATAACAATTTAACTAAATATTCCCAGAATATTGAGAGAAATATTTTCCTTGAAAATAAAACTGAAAACATATAAAGTATTCTTTAAATAAAATAACATTCATGCTGGTGGGATAATTCAACCATAATATATATATTAAAATAGCACATTCTTTTCACACATTTGGAAAAAATGAAAAACAACATCTTCAGAAAATGTTTCATTAAAAATTTAATTTTAAAATATTTTAAATAAATTAAAAGGTAATTAAAATTACATTTTTAAATCATTTAATGTATAGGTAAAACATCAATATAACATTTTTGAAAAGATTGGACATGGAAGAAAACGTTTGACGACTAGGTAGGAAATAAAGACGGCTTATCTCTAAAAGAATCTCAATAATTTTTAAGTATCAAAGGGGGGGATTGTATTAATAAATAAAAAATCTAGGAATAACTATAATAGAATAAAATATACTGTTTCTAAATCATAATATCAATATAATTTCCCTTAAAAGAAATTTAGCATAGAAAATCAGGAGATGAAATGAGATTATAGCATAAACTCAATACCTCATGTCTCATCTTGCTTCATCTGCATTCAGACATCCTATATAAAAAATATAGACAAATTATATATATTAAAGAAACATAATCATATATATTATACCATATATGATTTAATTATAACCATTTATCAACTATTTATTAACAATTCTTTATTATAATTATTGTTCTGGGTGATAATTGCTTTGTTTTTCGTGCATGTTTCAGTTTGGCAGTACTGATTCGTGTACATTGATCATGGTTATATAATATATATAATTTTAATCATTTAATGAGTATAATATTTAAAATTAACATAAAATTTTATAATTATTCATAAAAATTGGTGTTGAATAATGAATCACATAACTTTGTGCATATGATAGTTCATACGCACGCACGAGTGATGTTTCCACTTTTCGATGGATTGAATTAAAGAACATGTAAATAATAATTATCCTTTAAAGAAATATAATAATATAATATATAACATATATATTAAATAAATCCATCATTATAACCATCAATGTAAAACAATTATAAAAAATTAAATGTATCGCTTTGTGGAAGTAGTAATACACACTTATGCATGAGCAATGTATTCTTCTCCCATATGAAGGAAAGGAATTGAATAATGGTTGTTCCATAAAAATTAAAAATTTAGTATATTTAAAACTCTAAAGTCATTATTTTATAATTTATACCATAGATTTAGAGGAGTTATAATAATAAATAAAATTAAAAATACTCGGTTATGAATTATACCTCTTCGTTGAGAAACCTCATTCATATTACACTTTAATCATTGAAAGGATGGTATTTTTGAAAGAACATAAGCTCAAGGATGTGGTAAAATAATCTATGAATTTACTAGGTCTGGTTGTGGACAATAAAGAGTGATAAAACTTTGTAATTAACCTAGGATAAGAGGTTATCTTTTATAAGTCGGGGAAAAGACACACTTGGAGTTACTTAAAATATTTAAATATATTATATATCATAATCATGTGAAGTTGAACTGTGGTACACCAAATTCAAATATAAGATACGATATGGTTGAAATAAACTCATAAAATCACATTTAGGAAAGTTTTGGAGACATTTTAAGCCTTATCCCCTTGTTAAACTAATTAAACCTATTTTAACCTTAACGATAATAACTTAACTTTTTACCATGAAAAATTAATTATGTATACAAAAAATGGAATTTTTTTAAAAAATAATTGTAAATTATGATTAAAAATTTGGAATCCATTTTATTATTTTCAATTTATATAGGTAGAAATAATTAATTTTAGTATAATAACATAAACCTCATGGAAACCATTTTTTAAGAAAATAAATGATTTAAGCGGAAGAATCATTTTATATTGAAATAAAGTGAAAATGTTTATTTTCATAGTTTTTTTGTTATTTCATAAAAAATTAATATTTTTTAATTTTTTAACAATTCAAAATCAAATGGAACCTTATAACCAAATTATTAAATTCAAAGACCCAAATATAGTTTTAAATTGGAATAAAATATAAATTATGTTCACAAAAGTCAAGCTTGGGTTACCAAATTCAAAATAATATTATAAGATAAATTATCTAACTCCTTTAACATATTCTTATTTGATCAATTTTTTCTTATTAATTCATTATTAAATCATAATAATCTCAAAAAAATGGTAGTATTTAAAAAATCAATATTTTTATTATTCACCAAAAAATCAACTATTTTTGAAAAATATCAAAAATTAACCCTAAGTTAAATTTGATATTCAAAACCCAAAAATTATATCCATTTTTTTATAATATCCTCATTAAATTTTGGTAAAATTAATTATAATATGCATACACAAAATTCAATATTACCCATTTTTGAAGAAAATATATTTTTGAAGCATAAAATGACTTTACTTAAAATTGAGTACTTATTTATCGTGAAATAATCATTTTATTTTAATTATATAAAACCTTAATTAATATTTTCTATAATTTATTTATTCCTATTCATATAAATAATTTTAATTTCTAGTTTATAACATAAATGTTTAAATAATAATATTTTTATAGTATATCATTGTATGCTTAAAGCTCGATGTTGTGTGTTAAGAAATCTATTAAACACAAAAAAAATTATTTAAAGAGAAAAATAATAAAACATATTAGGGTATTAAATTATATAAATATTATAATAATTTTACCCTAAATATTATGTCACTAATATACAAAAAACCGAGGATACTTTTGACTCATCAAAACCTCGGAATCCTTCATGGCTTCTTGAAATTTATATTTTCACATAAAAACTTTGACCAGGTCAGTGGTATTATTTCATAAAACGTTATATATTTTAACTACAATCTATACTGGTTATTCCTCATAAGATATATCTTACTCATGTGTTATGACCTCTGAGTTTAGTGTTGTAAAGGATCATGTATGTACTTACTTAAGATACATACATGGAACACATCATGAACTTGAGAGAGATTCAGGGGAAGTGACAAGTGATAAGAAACTGTCCCTATGTGATACAGAATTTTTAAGGGACCAACATATCTAAGGATAATACTCTCATTATTTACATGTTTCATAAACATCTTCCATAGAGATATTCATATGAATACCTTGACACCATCTTTAAACTCTATATCTCATTAATGATTGTCATCATAACTTTTATATTGACTCTAAGCATCCCCAATTCACTATTGAATAGTTAAAACATTATTTACCATTTATTCATTTAGATCATATCTCAATAGATGTATTTCTATAACTTTTTTTTAACATGCGGGAGCTCTAAACTTCCTTCCATAGAGGGATTTATAAGGAACTGTCTAAATTCTTGAGTGATAGATATTGTTATATGAAAACTCAAAAATAGAAAGGTTTTTTTCCCAACCACCATTGAAATACATATAACATTATCCCATAATATCTTATATAATTTTAATGGTCCTATCAGATTAAACATATATCTAAGAATGATAAACACTATTAAAGACCAACTCTGTATTCAAATATTTCTTATGAATTCTCCATAACTTCAACGTAAACCTCATATATCAATATAATATAATAGAATGTAGTACTCCATAAAACCTTAAAACTTACATTTTGTATAAACTAGAAATATTATCATGATAGAAATATTCTTTTATGGAAATATAATGTATTAATTGTATAAGTTGACTGACTATAACCCAAATAGAATTTTACCCTTCAAATTTTTTGGGGAATAGGATAATGAAATTCATGGTAATGTTTTCCCATTTTTATTCTATTTTGTGTAATTATTGTAAAATTCTCTTTGTATTATGTCTCTTAGACTTCTATTTCTAACATAGAAAGCATCAAGATACATACTCTTAAATATCCATTTTCATGTTATCCCATCAAAAATACTCTTTCAGGTCTCTATACACCTTCATACTTAAGGGATGAATAGAGATTAATGAACTATAATCTTCATCCAATATCTAATTATTCAATCCTACTACTAAAAGGACACATACTAAATTGTTGGACTTTACCATTCAATCAAAATCATGCTTTATCTTAGTTACATTTTTCAACTTCTTCTATAGTCCTACATATTCATTTTTTCCTCTTCAATCCTCACATGAATGGATGGTTGAGCATTCATCAAATAAAGATAAGATGTGTTCTAATTTATCATTATTTCAAGAAATATCTTCTATAAATACATAAATATAGGATCTCTTTCAGTCCTCATCATAGATAAACTAAAATAGTCTTTCAGAATCTAAGAAACAACCACCCTATTCACCTTCATAGGGTGGTAATGAATTGAGTAGTCATGATATTGAATTAACTCTAACCATATCTTTTGGAACATATTCACCTATTTCTATTTGAATATATACTTAATGATTTTATTATTAGTATATATATCACACCTTTCACCATGAGGATAATTCCTCAATATTTTCAATGAACAAATGAACAATTTCAGGTCTAGATCATTTATTGGGTAATTTTTCTCATAAATTTTTAATTTTCATGAGGTACAAGCTATCAAAATTTCATTATATAGAAGGATGCATAATAATATCTTATTTAATGAATAATTATAGATCAAAAACTCTTCTCTACTATAGGGTTGTGTAAGTATAGGTGTGTTGAACAACATTCTTTTCAAAAACATAAAATTTTCTTCACATTCATATGTCCAAAAGAACTTAGCTCTCTTCTTATTAAACTTGGTTATTAGATTAGATAACAATTATAAATCCATCCTAAAGAATAAAACCTAAGAAAAATACAAATTTCATTCAAAATGGTTATTGTGGTGTATTATTCAATCACTTCCATCTTTGAATCATCTACCGATATACTCATTCTTGAGATTATATGACCCAAGAATAAAACTTTTTTATCCGTGATTCACACTTTTTGAATTTAGAATATTGCTTCTCCTTCTTCAATATCATTAACGCAATATTTAAATCATATTCATTCAATTCCATGATATTTTAATATATAAGAACATTATCCATACATACAAACACAAACTAATTGAAGTAATATCTAAATATATTATTCATTAGATCCATGGTAATAGTGGGGGAATTAGAAAAGTCCAAATGGAATCACTATAAATACATAATGACAATACCTCATATAGAATTTTTTCTTTGGTATATCCTCTATCTTGACCCTCAATTGATAATATCCATAATGAAGGTCAATCATTTAAAAGTATTTAACATCACATGGTTGATCAAATAATAAATTAATATGGGGTGAAGGATACATATTCTTGATAGTAATCTTCTTAAGTTCTATATAATCTATGAAAAGACACATTGACCTATATTTCTTCTTAACAAAAAGAATAGGTCCGCCCCATGGTGATGCACTAGGGTATATGAATCACTTATCAAGATTCTCCTATAGTTTCTACATCAATTATGGCAACTTAGTTGGGCCACTCTATATAAAGTCTTTCAAATTGGTATGCAACTAGTTATAAGTTTTATTGAAAACTCAAATTTAGGGTTTAGGGGAAGACTAAGATTTAATTATGAAAAAAAATCAACCTAATCCGAAATAATATTCATATCTTTGATGTTGAGTTTCTTCCCAACCATTTGAGAAAAATATTCCTCATGTATAGGTAGTAAGACTAATATAATATAATTAACTTCCATTAAAATATCATATTTATCCTATCACTAAAATATAATAATAGGTTTATTTGGAATATCAAATATTATGTCCTTTCCTAAGTAATTGATATGATATATATATAGTGACATCCAATCCATTCCAAAAATCACATAAAATTTAGCAAGAGGTAGAATCACAATATTTACAGGAATCACATTCCAACACTCTTTTATCGAAGAAGATATGTATACTTGAGATGAAATAATAAAAGAATTAAAAGTTATTAATGCAAACTCAACATCTAATAAATGAGTTGGTGATGTGAAACCATTAGTAAATTCTTTAGATATAAAATATTGGACAGATCCAAAATCAAATAAATCATTTGATGTTCTAGACTGGATGGTATGTATAACTTTCGCCACTTTATCCTCATGACCACTTCAGTAGTTGTGATATCATGTGATTTCCCTTTTTATCTTAGCTTAAGAGGTTTCTAATGCTAATTTACATGATTAACCCTTGGATGTAACATCTGATTGGATTAATATTTATATTCCTTATAATTGTTATATTAAAGTGTGTGTGGCACATTCAGATGAGCTTTCACACCATCATTGACTAGCCACTTCACATTACTTTGAAATATTATTACTCGATGTATTTCAATCCTACACATAAAAATTTTACTAGATCAAAAAAGTTAATTCATTTACACTTCCCACCACACTTCAGACATGAAATAGGATTAATTTTCTTTCCTCCATTTGTTTTATTATTAGAATTTCCTAAAAATTTGATCGTTCTCTTTTTATACCAAAAACCATGAGAACACGAATATTCTTTAATCTTAATTTGAATATTAATATTACATAAAATTATTTATTAATATCTATCAAAGTCTCTTATATCCAATTACTTTTGAAGACATGTTCTCAAGCCACTAAAGAATCAGTCAACATTTCTTTCATGATTGATGATAGAATAAGAATTATATCATACAGGTTAGGAGAAATATTCCTCATATATACTAATGGATTTATAAACATTCTATATTAGTTTTAGGAATTATTTATACATTTTCATTAGAATAATTTGGGGAAAATAATTATTGAAAAAACTTGGGCACAAAACCCTTAAGGTAATATTTCAGTGTTTTTAGGTTGATTGTATTTGTTGAAAAGGAAGGTTTCAATGATCCGTTGTGGAGTTTTAGAGATATTATTAACAAGGTATATTTACAAATATCCAAGATATATGAATGGATGCCTGGGAAGTAGTATAAAATATTTTGTATAAAATTTGGCGTTGTTTCCTTGTGTTTTCCAAATTTTTGGGGTCAAAAATTTGGAGGGTGGACCTATCATCATGAAAGTTTGATTTCCTTGAAGGAATTATAAAAATATGATAAAATTGTGAGTTTTTTGAATACTATGTTATTTGGAGGGTCATTCGTGAAGGTGTTTATCATTGTGAACATGCGAAGGAAATATGCTACTCTTCACGACTATGAGAAGCTTCATCAATAGTGAAATTTCCCTAGAGCTTTGCAAAATAGGGAGATTCATGAAAAAAGTTTGGGAGCATCATTAAAAGGTGATTATGTAGATGTAAGATTCTAGAATCAATGTAATCACCTATAAACAGGACTCTACCCCCTTCATAAATGTAGAGCAAGACTTAATGAAGATTCCAAGGTTATAGATTTTCAAAGGTGATTCGTGAAGGTTGTTGTTGTGAAAAATGTTCGTGAATAAAGTAAGTGTGTGAAAGATATGAAATACGACAATAGATTTTGAACATCTAAAAATTATTGAAGTTTATGACGGTCATTAAAATATAACCTAAATTTTTTATCTTCTCAAAGGCTAATTGGGCTTTTTTGAAAGTGTTTGAGCTTCAAGAGTAGAGGTTTCTTCACGAAAGATAGTTGATCTTTGTAAAATGGGTGAGATTCATGAAATTTATTTGATTCAAAAAGGTAGTATATAATTTTTAAGATTTGGGATGTTTCAAAAAGGTTGTGTGAGCTTCATGAATATATTGAAAATCACAAAAGTGTTGAAAATGGATTGCCCAGTAGATATATGGAAAAGTGAAAACTGTTAAGTGGATGAAAGCAGAACATCATCAGATCATATATATACAACTAAGGATTTCTTAATTATTGATAATTAAGGGACCTAAATGTATATAAATTGTGTGTGTATCCTTTCTATTATAGTGAGAAAATGAAGAGAAATAAGTTGATTCTTTCCATTGGTAGTGAGCCATTGAAAGAGAGTCAGGGAGTGACACTTGGGAAGGCAGTGAGCTAACCCTAAACATTGTAAAGATAGTGATCCTATGAATAGAAGTGATCTTTCCTGAACCTTTAATTGGAAGAGATCCTTAGTAAATTTTTTCATCAACACATTTTTGTTTTATGCTCCATGGATGTAGCCTAGTGAGGGTGAACTGAGTAGAATCATTGTTTCACAAGTGTAATTACATTTCTATTAAAACATTTCTATGGGAAAGTGAGAAAAAAAGGTTTTTATGATGAAATAGGATTATAAGGGGTAGTTTTTTAATCTTTATTAACCTGATTCAGCCCCACCCCACTCTCAGGGTATTTAACCCTATTGGGATAAAAAACAATAACTTATGTAACTTTTCCTATTTCATGTAGTTAATTTCCTCCACTTTACTTATATTCCTCATAAGAATACACTATTTATTAGCTTCACCTTCTAAATAATACATGGACAAAATAAACATCTCATGGTATGAGAATTGAAAAACAAAGAATATCATTTATATAAAATTGATCCATTGATTACTAACAAGTGAATCATAGGAACAACTGAAGATATGTGGGTGCTTCAACATGAAATAATCAATAGTGAGGTGTTAATGCCTTTGTTTCTTTGTATGTTATGTGTGATTCATGATACAATCTATTTCTCAAGAGATTTGGGTGAGAATAATTGAAATATTTTGTATCCTAGTTCTCATTTTATTTGTTTTCTCATGAGAATGGTCATTGAATTAGTTATCACAATCATTTTTCTTATGATTCCACCAAGTTTTATCCATTCAAAAAAACCAAAAAATATAATTTGAGTATCAAACATCAATAATAATTATAAACGATAATATTGTTATGAAAATCAATCTTATGATTTCATAAATTATTACACCATCTTTCAATCCATGACACCTTAGGTTTAACCAAAGTTAAAAATAATCATAATCCATTAAAATCCATTAAAATGGATCATAAAGAAAATAAAAACTAATCCAAGAATATCCCCTAGGAGTGACTAATCAGGTGTTTAGTCTTATTCCCACTCATCGTGCACCAGTGATTATTGATTTAATACTCAACTTAATCCTTTCATAGTCTTTACCCCTGTGTGCATTTGTTTCATACCGTATCCACATTACAGTATCCAAAATTGGATTATTTTCTTAGGAAACCACATAATATTTAATTTATCAAATATGTTGGATGTTATCCTATAAAAATACATAACCTTAGGGTTTTCAACAAAGTTTTCTAAAACTAATATCCAAAAATAACTAAAACCTTCTATGATACCAACTAATGTGACCCAAGCATAACATACATAAAAACTACATCATTTTATATAAATATACGATACATATCACAATTATGCATCCTAAAAAAGTTATAAAGGATTAGTTTCTTTTAAAACTAAATACATAAATAACTTATTTCATGAAATATATTCAATATATAACATAAATTTCTTCTATAATTTTACCCTTCTTAGACATACCCTAGACATTTTATCACAACCAGCGGAAGGGAATCCCATGAAAGGGCGATCTCAGATGCTCAGTAATGGTAAAAATATGAGATATTAATCAATGATCATAAGTGAACATAAGCAAAATTTTATGATAATATAATCATTATATAATAAATTCATACCCAATAATTCAAATATATTTAATCATGAATCATGGAATATAGTTTTGTTATAAAAAAAGAATATATAAGAATGTAAAATAATCAAAAAATAGATCATGATCTATGAGAACATATCACAAGCATAAGAAATAAGTTTATCATATACACATAAGTATAGAAAATAATTTCTTTATTCATATTTCAGTACCAAGACTATTATAGTGGATTATATTCAATCCTCATTTCATCATTTCCTTATTCAAGGATCACTCCCAATGATATATTATTAGTTATAGGCCCTTATTGAATTGGGTTCACTCACCATTCTAGTCTTTATTATCTCATGTGAAATCATTCATTGCCCTGTGAATTCGAGGGCTATATAATTATGGAACCAAACATCACATAATTAAAACCATACATATGTGTGCCACAATATCAGAAAACATTCATCGCGTCATCATATAATAACCTATGGAAAAGAAATTGGTTTCATAAAAATTTCACCATAGAATAAACCGTGGAAAAGAAATGGGTTTCATAAACATTTCATCATTTCATTATACCATAACCCTTGGAAAAGAAATGGGTGTCATCAAGGTCCCATCATAACATAATCAACTTATAAGAAATAAATGGGTTTCATAAAATCATCATTAATTCATCATAACCATATTCTTTCTAGAGATATAATTTGGATGGTATCATAATATTTTATCCCCAATAAACCATAACAATCCTTAAAGAGTGATTACATATATGAAAATTACCTTTAAAAGAACATTTGAACCTTTATTTGAAAATATTAAAAGAACTATTCTATTTAAAAATAACCATTGAATATTATAAATTAATCTTCAATGTAAATAACAATCATGACTGTGGGAAAATCTCTCCATACCATATACATAGAAAAAGAACATTCATTTAACACTTTTGAAAAAAAAAATCCAAAAACAAGTTTGGAAAATATTTCTTTAAGAATGTTTATTTTAAACAATTTAAAATTAAGTAAAAGGTAATGAAAATTAACTTTTTTTAAAAAAATTAACTATATTAAAAAAATTATATAAACCAATTTTGAATATCATGGATATGGAAGAAAAAAATCAATGACCAAAGAGAAAATAAGGTCAACTTTTCTTTAAAAAACTTTTCTCAATCATTTTTAGTAACAAAGAGAGGAAAATTTTAATAATATATAAATATTCATTTAATAACCATAGGATAATAAAATATATGGTGTTCAAAATACAAGATCCATATAATTACCTTGAAGAATAATTTAGCATATATTATCCTGGAATAAATAATATTATAAAATAAACCCCTTACCTAAAGTCGAATATTGATTCATATATGTTAAAACCTCTTTTATAATAGATATATATATTTATTATAAATAAATTCCATAAAGATTCTCATATATATCATAAAAAATATGATTTATTTATAACATCTTATAACCCTTTTATTAATAATTTTTTATTAAAATCACTATTCTTGGTGATAACTAATTTGTTTTTCAGGAATTTTTCTTTTTGGAAGTATCAATCCTTGTGATTTGATCATGGTTCCATCACCTCAAAAATTTTAATCATGTTTTTATCATTATTCATATAAATTTGTAATGAAAAATTAATTACATCACTTCGTGGAGACGGTAGTCTATATATACGCACAAGTAATGTTTCAAGATTTTTATGGATGAGAAAAAATAAAATAAAATAATAATTAATGTTTAAATAAATATAATAATATCAAATATATTCAGTTAATCCACCATTATAAACATCAATTTAAATGGTGATGAAAAAAAGAAACACATCTCTTCATGGAGGTGGTAGTCAACAAATACGCGTATGTGATTTTTTATATTCCCATAGGATGAAAAGGAAATGGATCATGGTTGTTCCATAATAATAATAATAATTAAATATACTTAATATAATTAATTCATTATTTAATAATGGATACTATATATTTATAGGAGGTGTAAGAATAAATAAAATTAAAAGTACTCTGTTAAGATTTATACCACTTCATTCAGACACCTTTGTTTCATTACACCTTAAGCATAGGGTGGTATTTTTGAAAGACCAAATTATCTAAGATGTGGGTTTGGAATATAGTAAGGCATTATGTTAGGTGTTTTTTAATCTATAATGATCAAACAATATGATTAAAGGAGGATACTAGGTCCCCTTTTATATGTGATGGAAACAACACTCTTGGAATTACATAAAAGATTTAAATATAATATATATCATAATCAAGTAAAGTTGTACCAAGGAACCCCAAATTAGTAGATAATCTGTGATGGGATTTAAATAAACTCAACAAATCACATTTAGAAATGTTTTGGTGACAATTTAATCCTTATATTCTAGTCAAACCAATTTAAACCCATTTTAACCTTAACTGTGATAACTTGATTTTTTAACATGATAACCTAATTATATGATAAAGGATATATCTATCAAAATTTATATTTTATGAACAAAAATATTCATTCTATTTTATTAGTTTCAATTTATATAGGGGTCATAAATTATCTATTTTATAAGAACACAAAACACATGAAATGCTCTTTTTAAGAAAATATCCAATTTAAGCATAAAAACAATTTTTCATTAAAATCAAGTAAAAAGGTTGATTTTTATGAATTTTTAGGTTATTTAATAAATATTTTGGTTTTATATGTTTTTATCAATCCAGATATGAATGAGACCTTCCAAGAATACTATTAAATGCATAGACCCAAAAATATTTTTTAATTTTAATAAAAAATTACTTATATCAACCAAATTCAAGCATGGGTTTTGGAAATAAAATTAATATTTTAATAAATATTATTTTACTCCTTTAAAATATATTTGGTCGAGAAAAAGGTCAAAAAAAATTATTAATTCATGATTACATCATAATAATGTCATAAAAGTGAAAATATTTTAAAAATTGGTATTTTCACTATTCACCCAAAATCAACTATTTTTTAACAATCATAAAAATTCACCCTAAGATAAATTTTATATGAATAATGAAAAAAGTATATCAATTTGTTTAAATAAAATTTTTAAAAGTGGCATAAATTAATTATAATATCCACTCAAAAAATGAAATAAAAACCATTTCTGAGGAAAATTCATTTTTGAAGAATAAAATGTCTTTACTGAAAATTGAATATTTATTTATTATCAATTCACCAATGAATTTTAGTTATATAAAACCTTTATATATATTTTTTAATAATTTGGTTATTATAATTAATTTCATAAATTTTAACTAGTAGGTAATGATGGTCACATATAAATAATAATATTTTTATAGTATATAGATGTTCACATAAAGATCTGTGATGCATGTTTAGCTAGATATTGAACACTTAAAATATTTTTAAATATAAATATATCATAAAATATCATGGTGTTACATAGAATACACAAATTTGAATCCCACACAACATAACCCCACATTCCTCAAGGATATGATTACCTTTTCGAAAGAAACTGTTGAATTCTAGAATAACATATCGGCATACATCTCTAACTAAACCACCTCCTCAGTTAGTACCATTGGTGAAACATCCATCCATGTTTATTTTAATTCCTACACTTGGAATTTCTCAATATTACCAATGAAATTATTGGATATTGTTTTTATCTTTATGGTTTAAATCAAAGTAATGAATAATTAGGATGTAAGAAGATGGGGACTATCTGGGTAAAGAATTTTTATCTCAATAATAAAAGGAACATTTTGATTTTCAGTTTCCAATTCTCCACCTGGGGCCCATATTTCTGGTCTCATTATGTGAATCCAAAATTATCAAGTAAAAAAGAAATGATATTCATGCTTCGTTCATAACATTTGTGGGATTCAGTGTCTGAATTGTTGAACCATGTGTGGATTAGTTGCTTGAAGTCACCAAGAATGGAAGGAATGCCCATTGTATCATTTCATTCAATAGGGGAGAATGATGCTTGATGTGACACATGAAGAAACTGGGTGTGGAAATTATTTTATAATTCTAGATGATTCTAGCCTAGGGGTATGAGTTTTGATTGGTATGGGTGATCTTATATAAGGAATAAATTATAAATCTACCTGTTCTTGGAGGGGTGAAATTTAGGAAGTCTTATTAATTCACTAGGTTAATAGAGTTACAATGTAATTATGGTTTTTCATCCAGGTCAAGGTTGAGGAACCTTGGTTTTTTCTTGGAATCCAAAAATTTCATTCCAACACCTAGGAATCCTATAAATAATATGGGTTACCCAACCCAGTTTACACATTAAAAATAGATCTCCCCTTACCCAATAATCCATCATTAATGGTTCTAAATAAGTTTATATCTCTCCTAGTGTTTTAACCATAAAGAAGACTTTGGTTGCCTCCCATCAACTACTTCAATCAAACCTCTTCCATATGTGCATTTAATATAGCTAGATCTTAGTCATTTTACCTTTCTATAATCCCATAACACCTTTTCTTGCATGGTTTTCATGAATTCTTCATGATTTTTGACATCAATTAACCTTTAATTAAATGGTTTCTCTCATTGAGACTAACTCCCCCAATGTATTTTACCATCCATTGAAGGGTCGCATAGGAAAGTATTCATAGAGTTCTTAATATGACTTATATCCACCTTGGAGGCTCATATGATAGAAACCTCATATAGAAAAATGGATGAGAGCACACTATTCATGAGAGAGATTTTCCCTCCAAAGGATAAAATTTAACTTCTCCAGTTATATATATGTGTCCAGCTATTTTCAAAATCATACCATCAAAATGGTTGATCTAAACCCTACCCATAAACAATGGATCCCCTAAGTATGTTATCAAAAAAATTCTTTCTGATATCCCTAAGCATATTTTAATAAGGAGGGAGCATCTAGATGATTATATTTGAGAAATAAAAACATTACGATTAGTATAACTTTCCAGTTAACTACTCCTCAATTCATATGAGTTTAGAATGACAAGAATGTTCTTGATGGATTGGGAACTTTTATTGATTTCCATTATTTCTTATTATATTCATTTACTCATTATAATCAACCATAATCTATATTTTTTATTTTCTAAACATCATGCATCCTTATATGAAATCACAATATATTAGAAGATATAGATGCTCATAAAAAATAACATGATTCTTAAAATTAAATAATGTATATGAATTTATAATATATATCATTAAATATAGTTTAAATACATACCAGAAGCATGGAGAATTAAAGTCTCTTGAACAAATATCTTAAAAGAAGGAGTAGTATATATATCCTTTATGGTAGATGGTGAGATATCAATAAGATATTGAAGGATACTAAACTAATAGAGCGATAAAAATTGGAGGAATACTCTATATAAAATACGAGGAATATAGATATAGTGGTGGAATGTATAGAAGAGCAGTACCCAGTATAGAATATTGTGGGTATGAACAACAAAGTGGGATGTGGTGATGGGGAAAACTATCCTGCATGGTTTTTTGTAAAAAGGGATAAGGAAATGTACCATTCATGATTGGAAACTTAAACAAAGGTGATGGAATCATCATAGGATGATATCTTGGTGGATAGAGAAATAAAATAAAAACATGAACTACAAAATTAAGGGTACTTATATGAATAGAAAGTGTATGATGTGTCATCCTATACACTAAATTTCCCTAAAAATCATCATAAAAACCAGGATATCTCTTTGATAAATATCCCTAACATAATATAAAATTTAAAATAAATTTAAATTTTTTAACATTAATAGATAAATAGATTATATATTTACCTCTTCATACTCATACATGATGTGCTATTTTTACTCACAGAGATGATCATAAAATTATATATTTTATACCCCTAGATTTGATCATCATAGTCATCCCAAAAGCTTGTGTATACTACTTGTTCTTCTGTATTGTTTTTTATCTACCTATTTATATGTAGAAAAGATGCCTGAAAATAATAAGGAATAATGTGAGAGAATTAAAAATAAATAAAACTATTAATGATTTTAAATAAATCATTTATTTTCCATGAAAAATGAATAATTTAAAAAAAATAATGAAATTATTTATTAAGTAAAAAATAATATTTTAATTACAATTTAATATTTGGTTAATAATGTGATCAATTATCTCACCATGGTTTTTATTTGATTATTAAATATTTTTTGATTAAACAAAAAAATATGAAATATTTAAATAATATCAAAAGGTAATAATATTAATATTATTCAAATATGGGATATTTATATAATTTAAAAAATTATTAAGATTATTATACATCTAGAATTTTAAAGGATATATAGGTTTTACCCAAATAATGTGGAATATTTCTAATACATTAAATATAAACTATATAAACTAACATAAATTAACATTTTATATTAGATAAATGGATATTTTTTTTAAAATTAAATGAAACATTTTTATAGATTTGAATTTGACATATTTAAATTTTTTAAATATCATCATTAATATAAATGTGTGTTATTTTTATTTAATGGAGTAAAAAAACTACGGATCTGATATATTAAAAATTAGAGAATTTTATTTTTAGATGGGATATTTTCACTTCAATAACTCTCTCATTCTCATGTTATTTTGAGAAAATGACTAAATTGGGGTTATTAATGTATCATGAGATGAATTTTATCAATAATAATTTGAGTCCCTGGATACTAGAGGAGTTAATATTTTGATAACTCTAACTAGTAATTATATTAACAAATCATTAATCATTATAATTTAGTATAGTTTTATTATGATATGTTTTCTTACTGATATATTTATATTATCTACTTATTTTACATAGTTTTATCATTTATTTTTAATACAGATTTTTATGAACACAATAACCCAACATATCTAACCCAATTAAAATGTGTGTTCATTCAACAATACCCTAACAAATAAACACTACCAAAATATCAAGAATTGAAATTTCATAAATAATGTAAGAATAACATGAAACCCCCGTTTAAAATTAAAACATCAACTATAAATGTCTTAAAACCCAAAAAGAAATTTACTTACCCCAAATCAAGATAATTTCAATGGTCGACCATTAGAATAGATGAAATTAAATTGTCTAAACAACCTAAAATAAATATTTAAAACTTATCATTTTTTCAAAACCCTTCAATACCTAGCTAAAAACACACATAGACACTAAATAGATAATTCTTAGTAAATATTAAGGCTTGATATAAATAATTATAGTGAAGAATACCCAAAATAAATATGTATATAATAACACAAACCTAATATAAATTTATTTCCTATTATAGAATAAGTGATGATAGGTAGAAGATGTATAGTTGTAGGAGAAGGGGTTCATTCTCATCGCGGAATGGGGAAAGAGTTTTGGCTATAGGATATATGTTTGTGAAGGATCGTTTAAATAATATAGATTGATTCAGGGAAGGTTTTATAGAAACACACATTTTAAAATCTAGTATAGGGGTGACTAGATTGGGTAAATTGAGAAAGATCATACAAAATTTGGACTATGGGAGAATAAGGGGGAGGACATAATTCATTTGATAAAAATATGGCTACCATATTTCCATGGGATATTAAAACCATGAAATATAAATCCCATATATCTAATAAAATATGTTTATGTATATAGTTATAAGAATTACCATGGACATTACTTCCTGGGTAAATAGAGTAATGGATAAACTCATATAGTCTTGATCCTTTTCTAACCATGGTTATATGCCCATATGTATCCATGGTCATTTAAGCCTATCATTATATCCTTGTGGATATATACTAAATTTATTGTACTATATCTTAAGTTGATATAGAAACAATTTTTAATGACAATAGAATTTTTATATTCTCTCGGAATAAATTAAAACTATGAAATTATCTTATGCAGGTCTATTTTAGGTTACATGGAATGGATGTATATCCAAATTTAATCCATGGAATTATAGTAAATATGGAAAATGAATGACAAATAATTGTATATAGATTCCAAAGGACTAAATTATTTAAGGGGGAGATTTATCCAACACATATAACATGAAGGTTATGGTGATAAAATATCAGAAGTCCATGTGGGATAAGTTTTTGAATATCTACGAAGATGGAGAAAGGAAAAGGAGAAAAAAATCAAGTATTATGGAAATAATTTGAATATTTTAGGATGCACCCAACCAAATATATTGATAGATATTTGATCATGTAGATTTTCATATAGAATATGTGTGTGTACCTGGTGGGATTCTTGAGGATGTAGATATCGTGAAACATAAAATGAAAAGTTTTCCTATTTATATAAATTTAAAGGTATATATGTTTAAGGAACAAAATCATATAATGGTATCCTTTTATGGCATTTAAAGCATCCATATTTCATATAATATTAGGACAAACCAGGATAATACTATGGAATAGGAGAG